>SNQJ01S0054344.1:30624-50781 GCA_010110895.2 Picea sitchensis | reverse complement strand
ACAACTAATGGCCTAAAGACGACATAAATAAAATAACATTACTAATCTAATATGCCCCAATTAAGGGGTAATGGGCCAATATTAGGGCTTAACAGAAGCCATCCTTACACCTCAAAGAATATGGACACCAAAGAAAAGGTATGAAAACATTTTTCATGGTCAATGTTATTCATGTAATGAATATGGTTACAAAGCCTTGGAGTGCAAATCTTATGCAAGGAGAAATGAAAGAAGATTTCATAACACCATAAGGTGTTGGAAAGGTAATCAAGTAGGACACATTTTTGTTCACTGCAACAGCATAAGATGCTACAGTTGTAGTGGATTTGGCCACAAATCCCAGGATTGTTGGAACACAAGAAGAAATTCCATGATGATTACTTCATATGGCATGACTAGAAGAAGAAATGAAGGAAAGGAGACATATTTGAGAGGATGGAATCTCAGAGCTCAAGTTCTGAGAAGCAGGGACACTTTCAGAAGTGGGTGAAGAAGACTAAACAACTAGAACATAATGGAAGTCTTAAGGGAGGCTCAAGTGTGTCATCTACTGAAGCATATGCGGGTGACAGTGGTAACAGTCGTGTACATATACAGGCTTATCTTGAATAGGTTGTGTACATACGCGAGTTGTTTGTGCATCAGGCCCTGTATATGTGGTAAAGCCTCGGGAAAAAGGCAATGCACATGGGTTGTAGCTTGATGTGATGATATAACACATTGTTGCAGGGTCTAACATTGTTTGTTGCAGCTTGATGTGATGATATAACACACTATTGCAGGGTCTGCCATTGTTTGTTGTAGGCTCTGACATTGTTTGTTACAGGTTTTCATGTTTACATATTGGATTATGTAAGGTGATGATAAAAAATAATGAAAGGCCATCTTGGATGCATGGCACTAACCCATGAGTATGGATTGAGGCATTTTCTGTTAAAGAACAATGTTGGTTATGATAGTGAAGTTATGGCACCTTAGTTATATGATATATCTTGATGATGCTAACTAGAGATGTCATTGATCTATTGAAGCATACTACTAGTACATGTGTTGTTGGATGCTTATTATTTGTTGTAGTGAATGGAGGATTGGTGTTGAACTGTTGGTGTACATCGATGGTACACATTTTGAGTTTCATTGATATTTCCTATGATGTATAATTCGAAGAACATTTGTTGGATGTCTTGGTGATGGGCTACATATTGGAAATATAGTTGGTAAGTTGATGAGGTGATCATATTGTACATCTTTGATGAGTCATAGCTTGATCTATAGTTGATGTATGATTGGTACATTTCTAGTACATTGGTAGACGCACCTACTAGCAATATGATTGGCACATACTTTATGGAAGATTTGGCATACATGTATGAGGATTCATCATGTTGTGGTATTGGTGCATGGTTGATGTACTTGCTTGGTAGAAGTGGTGATACATGTTCATGTACATGTTTGGTACACTCATAGATGGCATATGCTTGATGATAGTACACCATGGTATTACTTGATTAGCACAACAATTGGAATTTGTTTGAGATACATGGTTATGACACTTGGTTTATGATGCAGACATATCATGAGTGATATGACACTTGTTTGGCATATTGGTAGATGCACATGTTGGCATATGGTTGATATATTCCATTGATGAGATCTTATGGCACATTGTGTGGTATTGATGTACATGATTGATGTACATGGGTGTTGTGCATGATGGGCACATAATTGGTACATGTTGTACTTGGGTGATGTTCTACTCATGATTCTCTATTTTATTGTTGACATGTATTTTGTTTCATGATGGTTGGTATGGCATGAGTTTGATGCATGAATAGGTCCAAGGATCATCATATGGTAGCATATTGTTCATCTCGTAGAGAAGATAGGGGGAGACATACCCATAGGGGGAGGCATTCTTCTTCCCATGGTTCTAGGAGAAGAAAAGTGCCCTATACTTGAAGAAAGAGCACAGAGGCATAGTTCCAGGGGGAGTATGAGCGATGTATCTTCAGCATTACATTAGATTGATATCCCTTATTCAAAAGGGGAGAGATTACTCAGAGGAAGATTAAAGGCATTCGGACAAGGGGAGCAGCCCCAAGGAGAGTTCAAGCAGGGGGAGCAGCCCCAAGGGGAGAATGAACCTTTGCCATTGATGTCAAAGGGGGAGAGATAATCACATTGATGTGATTTATGTTTATTGATGGGGAGAGATAGTTGCATTGATATCTTTGATGACTATTGATGTAGAGCATGCCTTGTCTGCATGTTGACATCAATTATTGGTGTTGACATCAATTATTGGTGTTGACATCAATGTTGGTATTGCCATCAATGCCAAAGGGGGAGATTGTTGGATCATGTTGTCATTGATGCCAATAGTTTGATTGATTGATGTCAAGTGATAGTTTGATTGATTGATGTCAAAGGATTGATTGATTGATGCCAAAGGATAATTGAATGATGTCATTATGCATAGATGAAGATGGATCAATTGGTATATGATGCATTGTTGGTGTCTCATCATAGTTGATAAGGTGCACAAATAGATGAACTCCAAAGTGGTCCCCTTGTGGTGAAATCCCTCACGGAAAGATGCTTTTAGATTGAGTTATCCTAGAAGAATGGTTGGAGAACCCATGCTTGATTGGAGTATAATGAATTGAAGATCAGTGAATTTGGTAATGAAACTATCCTATATGGATAGTGCTTGTCATGCCATTTTCGGTGGTATGTGGAATGTCACATAACTCCTCACAGTTTGAGAGTTATGGCCCTACGAAGATGAAGGACCCTCATATGTTGGCTTGAAGCCCCAAAAAGGTCAAAGAAGTCAAAGTGCTTGAAAAGAAGAAATCAATATTTAAATGATAAAGTAAAGTGACAAAATCAAAGAAGATTATTTAAATGTTAAAATGAGGTGACAAATTAAAGGAGGAATATTTAAATGATAAAGTAATGGAGAACTTTCTATTTATGGAAAGTGGTTAACCCTAAAATGAGGAAAATATGTTAAGTAACCTAGAAATGGGTTAAGTAACCTAGAAGATGAAGAGTATAAATAATAGGCAAGGGTCTCTTGTGAAAAGTACATTTTTGGAGAATCTTTTGTGTATCTTTGGTGAGCATCTTGCGTGGATCTCTTGAGCATGATTGAAGATCTATTCTAAGAGAGAGAGAGAGAGTATGGAGGATCTCATGAACACATCAACGTTTCAGCATGTCTGAGATATTGACGACAAAAGTTTTGGAGGTTCATAAACCCTAGTTTTTGAGGTATACGCGGGCTGCAATGGGCCAGGACGCGTACATACGCGGGCTGTATGAAGGCAGGGCATGTACAGTTGATGAAGTCATGGAGATTGGTGCTTGAGCTAATGACAGGCTCCTGAAGACTGAAGCAGGTTCAGATCTGCATTCTATGGGTTCAGATCTGTCATTGAGACTCTGGTATGGTTACATTATTGTCTTGATGGATACTCTTGATTGTTGTATAGTGAATTCTTAAGGCATTCTTGGTGTGGCTGTTATGATTTGGTTCGTGTTTGTTGATGGAGTGAGCAGCACTATTCTGATTCAGTGTTGATATGATTGCTATAGTATGTTGGTTTCTTAAACTTGATTGAGTATCATTCATAATTGTATGGTTGAGAAGCATGAATAAGTTATTGGAGAGCTTGGATGTGTTGTGACTGGTTGTGGGTCAGTTTGGACAATGAAAGACAAAAAAAAATATGATTGCAGGTTGCAAAAGATCTGAGTTGATTTTGAAGAGAAAACCCTAAGTAACTCAGAAGGCATACATAGGCTATAATATAGATTGACCACGTACATAAGTGGGCTGTAGTGAGCTAGGGTGCATGCACACGCGGGTTGCACTACTGATAGGTCGCGTACTTGTGACAGATTGATATTTGTGGAGGATTGTTGCCTCATCTCAGTTGGTGTTGAGGATGTAAGTTGAGTCTTGCATATAGAGTTGGTGCTCTTGTAGAGTTGTACTCTATTCAATTGTTGTTGATAAACCCTAAGGATTGAAGTCTGTAATAAAAAGAAAATTGTACATACATCTTGTGTTCCTTGTGGTGATGATTTGTTGATGATATATTGTTGATACATGTTTCTAATATATGCTCAAATCTAACTGGTTATAAATGACAGCAATAAGTAATGAGTAAATAGTGATTTCTAACTAATGAGTTTTGTGTAGAGGGAAGTTTTGGGAAAAAGAGCTCCACACTCATTCAACCCCCTGCCCCCCCCTCTAAGTTTGGTTGATGTGTCCGACAGCCTATTGTGATTACTCAATCACTCAATTTCTCTACATCCCCGCTTATCATCTTGATTATAAAACTCTTCCCAACAGTTCATGTACCTAGAAAAGTTTATTTCTCAATTCTCTTTAGAACCAAAGAGTTGCACATGCTCTTCTTCTTCAGATATGGTCCCCAAACCCATTCATGTATCTCCTCTGCCTTCTGCCCATGGTTTTCCTCTTTTTTATTTCCTTCTACAACAATATTTTGTGGGTCCATTTCCTAATTCGTGGTTTAGACCAGGAATTTTCTAGATGGGGTACTTTGCCCATCTCCTCATTGATTGTTGAGGAATACTTCCCAACTACCAGCTTGACTGGTAATTAAATTCTCTAGGACATAGCATTGTTCCGGGTCTGGGCATGTTAAATCAACAAAGTACAGGTCTAGCAGGGGTCATCTCAACCATTATTGGTTCCTCTCACCATCCCCTCTCAGGAATCATAATTTGCATTAGAAATACTTTCAACAATTGTTGAACAATTTCCATTTTTATTTAATAGCAAAAACATTTACATTACCTTCTTAACAAAGGTTCATCATTTTCCAAAATCCACACATTACATACATGTCCATAGTATTTTAGTAATAACATAATTATATTTACAAGTTGGGGGAAAACAAGGGTGTTACATGAGAGTACAAAGATAAGCGCATTTTTGGGTCATCGTGATACAATGATACACATAATTTACTCATGTGGTGGACCACATATGGTGAAAAAATATAGCATGTGCTTAAGTGAATATGAGTTGTAATAGGATCTAAACATGGAGATACTATTTAAACCTACAATAATTCTTTAGATGATTATCCCCATATAATTATATAAAGTAGTCTTGGCCCCTTCCCCGAACATAGAGCTCTTATTTCTATGGTAGTGAAGCAGTTATGGTTGTTAGGGATACTATAATAGATGCTCCCTAATTCATGAGACCGGAGAGGGAACTGTTGGATGAAATGCATTATAAGGAATAGAGAAATTTGACAAGCGAAACCTAGGTTGAGTCCAACATACTAAGGATAAGAAAGGTACATGCAAACAAAAACAAAAGTATCATATGACTCTCTTCCCTGAGGCAAGCATACCCATTCTTAGGTGGAAAACAAACATCACTGCCAAATCAAGTACATAGTGGATCCATGTAGTATATAAAGTGCAATAATGTGGACATGAAAAAATTCACAATGGAACCATGTGAAAATGGGATCGTATACATGAGAAAATACAAAGTGGATCTATATCTCAATGCACATTAGGAAAACAAGCATAACTATGAAGAGTATAAAACTAGTTCTCCAAAGGTACCAATACAATATGGATGACTAGTACTGTATAATCAACTTGGGAAGTAGCAGCAAAGGGAAATGCCACTACAGTCGAAGGTCTTCAATCCAAATCCACCAATTGTATGAATCTACACCATGTGAATAAATGACCTAATGTTGAACATGAGATAAATTATCTAATCATTGATCATTAATGAATATTGTTGTTAGATATGAAGCAAACCATTGAAGATGATAATGGGCACCAAGGTACTTAGTACATTCTAGCAAGTGTGAATAATGTGTTGACATTGAACATTTATAGAATCAACTAATCAAATTTCATTGAGGTATACCCACGGTAGAAAGCAAGGTAACTTGTCATTGACAATTGCAAGTTCTGAGCTACTAGAAAAATCTTTAAATCTTGCTCCCAAAGGAAATGATTTGGAGTCAATGGGAAGAGATCTATTGGAAGGAGAGAATTTAAGGCACCCCTTATTGAACGACATGAGAAAGTATCAGGAACATGATTTTATTTAAGTTCTTGGACAATAACTAGAAAGAACACACACCAAGTATGATTTCCAAATGCACCAGATAAAAATAACGCAGGAGAAATATCCTCTAAGTAGCGATGAAAATCATTGTCAAAAGTGAGGAAATCCAACAATAAGGAGAACGGAATCCAAGGTGCAACATGGATCCCACCGTGTGAATGAGGGTCTTCTCGTTGAACATAGGAGAAACCCCTCAGTCAACGACCAATGGTGAATGCCATCTTCTAAGAAAAAGGAAACCTACCAATGATGAAAGCAAGTCCCATGGTACTTAAAATCTAAGCATATCTCCCAAAGCAATGTATTGTAATTGATAAGAGAAGATCCATTAGTGAGATGGCAATGATGTGCCCTTCCACACTAGTACAAGAAAAACAACGGTTATGTTGATAAACTAAGAACAACTTGATAAATGGAAGGTCGGCATGGACAAACATGATCTCTGAAGAATGTCCAACATAGGTTATAAATTTCCCTTGAACATAAACATGACACAAAAGTGACTTGAGTAGCAACTGATGCCAAAAGAACTAATTATATAAACCATCAATGCAAAAGGCATTGAGGGGCATTGAGGTAGTATCCATGAGGATTGGAAGAGGGACCAATTGGAGGAGTTAAAAATCATAATTATTGTACAAATCCTAACGAAATACTAAAAAACTATAAAGAACTGACTCAAAATGCGTTTTTTGTTCAATGATGACATAAAATTATTGCTACCACACATATACATGAATTATAGAGATCTTGATTCTTTCCCCCCTCTCTTTATATAAATACATTTTTTTGTTGTTGTATTTTCCATATTATAAAATATTGAAAAAAATAATAAAATAATGACATGATAGACTGGAAGAGAGGAGTATCACAAGGCATGCAACTATGTTCCAACTNCAAGGTGCAACATGGATCCCACCGTGTGAATGAGGGTCTTCTCGTTGAACATAGGAGAAACCCCTCAGTCAACGACCAATGGTGAATGCCATCTTCTAAGAAAAAGGAAACCTACCAATGATGAAAGCAAGTCCCATGGTACTTAAAATCTAAGCATATCTCCCAAAGCAATGTATTGTAATTGATAAGAGAAGATCCATTAGTGAGATGGCAATGATGTGCCCTTCCACACTAGTACAAGAAAAACAACGGTTATGTTGATAAACTAAGAACAACTTGATAAATGGAAGGTCGGCATGGACAAACATGATCTCTGAAGAATGTCCAACATAGGTTATAAATTTCCCTTGAACATAAACATGACACAAAAGTGACTTGAGTAGCAACTGATGCCAAAAGAACTAATTATATAAACCATCAATGCAAAAGGCATTGAGGGGCATTGAGGTAGTATCCATGAGGATTGGAAGAGGGACCAATTGGAGGAGTTAAAAATCATAATTATTGTACAAATCCTAACGAAATACTAAAAAACTATAAAGAACTGACTCAAAATGCGTTTTTTGTTCAATGATGACATAAAATTATTGCTACCACACATATACATGAATTATAGAGATCTTGATTCTTTCCCCCCTCTCTTTATATAAATACATTTTTTTGTTGTTGTATTTTCCATATTATAAAATATTGAAAAAAATAATAAAATAATGACATGATAGACTGGAAGAGAGGAGTATCACAAGGCATGCAACTATGTTCCAACTACACAAAACAGACCTATGCAAAAAAAAAAAAAAAGGTAATGTATGAAATGAACACTCATAAGCATGTCTCTTCCAGGAACAAGGTTCAAAATGCATGAGCAATTGGTGCAAATGGTAAGCGACGTAAGTGAATGAAATGGTAGTAGGTAAGTTGAAATGGAGCATTATGCACAAATGCACAAGCAACGAGAAGAAATGGAAATGCAAATCAAAATGAAATGGAAGGAGCCCACTAGGATATGGCTAGAAAAAGATGAGAAAGGATCGCATAGTTTCACATTCAATGTCATGGCAGGACTAATGGGCCTCTCAGGCCTATGAGATATACTTTTCATAGGCATTGAAAGGAAAGCAAGGTGCTAACTAGGGCATCCCATGGTAGGTAGGCCCCACTACGCAAGCTATAAAAAATGACATATAAGAATGATTTAAACATTTCAATTTAGTGGGGTCGATCCCAAGGCATAACAATTGAAAAATAAGGCTAACAATGTAGTATGCAAGGTGGAAAATACATATCCCTACATTCCAATCAAGGATGGTTTACCTCAAGATCTAAAAAGATTGACATAAAAAATGTCAATTAAATGTTAATTTATTATTTCCATAGACCTACAAATAATAAAAAACAACTTCCTTGAGATTAAATCGAGAAGAAGAATGGCAAAAAGACATTTTATACTGTGAAGTATGGTAAAAAAATGTGATTAAATATGTGAAAAAATAATTTTTCCCATATCATTTAAAAAATTGTGCGAAAAAAAAAAAAAAAAAAAAATTTACCCCAAACTTCGATAGTTGATTCTAGGAGCATCAACCAACTGATTATGATTTTGTATGAGCTAGGTACTTCACAATCTCCTACTCTAGCATTTTATTACTTGCTTTTCATTTTTTTTTACTTTTTTTTTCCTGTTTGGGACTATTTCAAATTTTTCTCATGCACACTCGTGATTGTTCTTCATGTAGGTCATGAGTAGAAAGCCTTGCTTGAAACTTCCATGAAATATAGTCACAAGCATAGACAACTATCCTAAAAATAAGTCACAAGCACCTTACAAAAAATGAAAAAAACAATAACTTTGAAAAGTGACTACTACCAAGTACTTCACTGATCTTGCAGATATCTTTAGAACGGTTGTTACTTAGAGAGAATGAGAGCATGAAGAGGATGGAAATGTTTCACTTGAGGAAAAAATATTTCTATGTGCCCTACAAGACTACAAACTCTTGAAATTATTCAAGTGTCCAAACATGAGGAGTCAAAACTAGCTATTGTAGAGGTCGGAGGGTACTTGGATCTTGATCAAGATGCATTTTAGTTGGATGATGAGACTTTGAGGATAGAGGTTGAGGATATTTGCTTCCTAATGGGATTATCCTTGCAAGGTGAGATGGTGATCTTAAAATAGGACAGTAGAGCGGATGCAACTAGAACTATTACATATTACATTGATGCTTATTGTGATGTGTGTACATATAAAGTAAGTGACCAAGTTCCCATATGATCTATACAAAATTTGAGCCTAAAACCATCACGTTGACTATTACACAGATAGAAGGGACCATAACAACTCATATAGTTTCACATGGATTGATGCACTATGAATAGAGTGCGTTATGTAAAAATTTCAAGCCTAGGTGACTAATGTCCTTACGATCTTAATTAAATGAATAACTTGTTGAATTTCATTAATGATGAAATTAAATTTCAGACCGTAGCATCAATCACACAATAGCTGGAAATTAAACTACATAAGCATAAAAATAGTTTCACACATACAAGAATAATTACTCCTTCAAAATCAACTTTTCATTCCTTTGAAACAATTACAAGGAAGCCTCCACAAGTTGTCAAAAAACGACAGCTTCACAGTTACAAAATCACCCTAAATTGAGTGGTATGGCTTGTTATAGGAATGTACGATCTTATTGTATAGACTGTATAGCCTAGCTATATAGACTCTATGGACATGTCGATATGACTACATGTATCTATTTATACTATTGTACGAACGTATTTCATACAATTGTATGGATCCATATGGTTGAACGGATTTGTATTGTATAATTTGATGAGCTATCCATATTCGCCTCTGCTTGAATCCCGACTCTCACTCTCTACCACTTGGTCACTCAACCTGCTCAACTATTTGTATTTATAAATCCTCTATCTTGACCTAGCTTTATACTTTTAGCTAAGACCAAAACCCTAATCTATTTTTTAGACTATTCCTAGTCTAAGTCAGGCATGCATGAAATACACTTTTTAGAGACAACAATTAAATATAAGACTTTTCACTTTTTTTACTAAAGTGAATTACAAAACATAATTACTTTTTGAAAATAGAAAATATCTCAAAATACTTCTCACATGTTCATAGTGAACCTCTGCAAAAGTTCATGTCAAAACTATATTTCTCAACACTTTAGTGAGGAATGAATTCTACACCAATTCAAGTTTGTCTCTGAATGCTTCAAACTTCCCTTTTGCTAAGGACTTGGTCAGAATATCAACTACTTACTGATATGTGGCAATATACCAAAGCTTCATTGCTCCCTTATGAACCCTATCTTGCATGACGTGATATTTGATCATTATGTGCTTGGACTAGTCATGAAATACAGAATTCTCAAAGAGTTTGATACAACTCTGATTATCACAATAAATGATTGTGGGTTCCAACTCATAATCAAACAATCCTTCTAGTAACCTGCAAAGCTAGTTGGCCTCACAACTAGCAGTATCAGTTGCTATGTACTATGTGTTGAAATTTGAGTAGCTTCGGAAGATATTCTTATTGTAATTGTATTGTATTAGACCAAGTCAAAACCATAAAGAATAATATTATGTTATATTTATAAAGTCGACCCTATTGTGCCTTTGTAAAAGTCAAAACTAAATTAGAAAGTGTCAATTGTACAAGTCGGCCCTAACCTAATTAAAGGGTGACTTAACTACTATTTATATGAGGCTAGGCACCTCACTTGTAGAACACACACAACACAAGTTCTCTCTCAAGGAAAAGTGTGCAAGTCTTAGGAGGAGACACAGCTATGAAGGAGGAGTGTTTTCATGGAGGGTTTTGGTTATCACTTGATCTATCTTTCTTGGTCTAGTGTTGTGCTACTCTATTGTAGTCAGGTTTTCTGGTCTATCTTCTGGTTATCTTATGTTTCATGAGATCTCTCTTGGAGAGAGACATTGTATTTTTTGATGCATCTATATTGAAGAAGTTTTGCTAGGTTTTCTTCCCCAAGATGGTTTCCCAGGATAAATTTGGTGTATACTATGGATGTCTTTATTTCAGTGATCCTTATGCATGCAGTTATTGTTCTAATAGTTAAAAGTTAAAGATTACATAATACACTTAACCACTTAAGAAAAAATTTAGCACGGTATCATAGCAGGCCTGAAATAAGTTGTTTTCATAGTCTAGAGGAACTCGCTGAGGAAAAAAATACCATAGGAAGACTCTCCTAACCCTAGCGCATATTTTCCTAGACCAGTTTTGCAATTTTTGCAATTTCTGAAAATTAGGGTTTCTGCATAAAACCCTAGGTGATGACATCACCCACTTTATGAAGGATGTTGGTCGAGATAAACCCATCAAGGAGGTCCCCTAAGGAGGGTGCATCTTTCCCCTGGATTAGATCTCCAAAATTCACAATTTGGAAATTTAGGGTTTCCTCATAAAACCCTAGGTCACGGCATCTAGGCATCTGGAGACAAAAGTTGGAGCAGATCTCTAAAGAAAGAAGATCATCTTGGCATAGCACAATCTCGGGTAATAAAAAAACCCTTCTTTGCATAAATTTTATTTTATCATCCCAAGAGAAGATGACTTCTAGCACTAAGCTTGATGAGAATCTTGAGGGTGTTGATAACTTCTGAACCTAGAATTACAGAGTGATGCTCATTCTAGAAGAGAATGATCTAGAAGGTTTCGTCAAAGACAAAGTTCAAGAGCCAGAGGGAGACGAGGCAAAGGCAAAGCACAAGAAGAATCTTATCAAGGTAAAGAGGATTATCGCAGATTGTATCAAGGATCAATTGGTCCCTCATGTCTCGTCATTGAAGACTCCAAAGCATATGTTTGATGCTCTATCTTGATTATATGAAGGCAAGAATATCAATTAGAAGATGACATTGAGGACTCAACTCAAGAGTGTGAAGATGCAGAGTTCAAAAACCATTCAATCCTACTTCACAAGGGTATCTCAAATCAAAGAATAGCTTGAATCCATTAAAGACACAATCGAAGAAGTTGAACTAGTGATGACTACATTGAATGGTCTCCCAAGGTCTTGGGAATCATTCATTTAGGGAATTTGTTTAAGAAGAAAGATAACAAAGTTTAGCAAGCTATGGCAAAATTGCACTCAAGAAGAAGCTAGATTGGCAGCAAGAGAAGAGAAGTTGGGAGATGATGAAAATCAATCACTAGCAACACATGCCAGAAAAGGAAAGAGTAGGGAAGAGGTTCATCCCCACAAAAAGACTCATGGACCAGAAAAGGCACAAAAGTTTCAAAATTATTATTCAATTTATAAATGCTAAATATGCCAGAAGATGGGGCACATTGCAAGAAATTGTCCTCACTCAAAAGATCGGGTCAAAAAATGAAAGTATAAAAGACATCATGCTCATGCCGCAAAAGATGATGAACATGAACAGAAGAAATCCAAATAAGATGATTCAAGTGAAGAATATGTATTGATATCATCTATTACATGGACAATTAATCATGGAAGTGACACATGGATTATTGATAGTGGTGCTTCTAAGCACATGACAGGTTACAAGGATTCTTTCTCAGAATTAGTTCAGAAGGATTCACCTCAAAAGGTGAAGCTAGATGATGACTATTAGTATCCCATTAAAGGAGTAGGAGAATCTTCTTACAGATTGGATTCTGGAAAGCCTATGAATATGAAGGATGTTTTGTATGTACCTGGTTTGAAGAAGAATCTCCTTTCTATCTCAAAATACGATGAGAAAGGATTCAAAGTTTGTTTCATTGATGGTGAAGTTCTCATGAGGCCAAGAGGAAAATCTATGGATGATGTTGTGGTGATTGGTGTTCAAGAAGGAGGTCTATACAAATTCAAGGGACATTCAGATTAAACATTAGTACACAACACAATTACTTTGAGTGATATATGGCATAGAGAATTTGCTCACATACATTACAAAGCGTTACCAATCATGAGAAAGATGGTGATATGTTTGCCAGAGATCCAAGTGAATGAAGGCATATGCAAGGGATGCACACAAGTCAAGAACGTGAATAACCCATTTCCAAGTAACGACAACAAATCCAAAGGAGCCTTGGACATCGTGCACTCAGATGTGTGTAGACCAATGTAAACCACTTCACTTAGTGGGTATGTATATTATGTTTCATTTATTGATGATTTCTCACGTAAAACTTGGATTTATTTTTTGAAATCTATAAACAAAGTATTCAACAAGTTCAAATAATTCAAAGCACTTGTTGAAAACCTTTCTGAAAACAAGATAAAGATCTTAAAGTTGGATAATGGAGGAGAATTAATCAGATGAATTCAAGACATTATGCAAAGAAGTTGGGATTAAGAGGGAGCTCTCTACTCCCTACAATCCTCAGCATAATGGTGTGGCAGAAAAAAAGAATTGAACAATCATGGAAGCAGTGAAGGCCATGATTCATGATCAAGATTTACCGATGCATCTATGGGCATAAGCATACAAGACCATTTTATATGTGTAGAACAAAATTCCCCACCGTATACTTGGGAACAAGACACAAGAAGAAATGTTTACAGGTGAAAAGCCATAGGTCAACCACCTAAAGATATTTGGTTTTCCAATGTATGTGCATGTTCCCAAGGATAAGAGATCAAAGTTGGACCCTTCAGGCAAGAGGGGTATATTTGTTGGATATAGTGGGACATCGAAGGCATGCAGAGTCTACATCCCTGGTCACTGACAGATTGAGACTAGCAGAGATGTCACCTTCAATGAGGATGCAACTTTCAGTAGATTGAGATAGAATCATTCAAATGAGATCCATGATGAGGAACTT
The DNA here is from genome assembly GCA_010110895.2 of Picea sitchensis. Lineage (NCBI taxonomy): Eukaryota > Viridiplantae > Streptophyta > Pinopsida > Pinales > Pinaceae > Picea > Picea sitchensis. The sequence continues at coordinate 36,904 of SNQJ01S0054344.1, read as the reverse complement.
GAAGCTCCCAGAGTTTCAGATACAGATGCAGGTGATGATGTTGTACTAGAAGATCATGTTATGGAAGAACCACATAAACTTGTAGATTCATCCCAAGAAATTAATACAAAGAAGAGAAGACCATCTTGGGCTCGAGAACTTATTCAGGATGCAGAGAAGTATGGTGCTCCAGATGGATCTTTCAGAGAAATCAAGAAACCGCAACCATATTCTATTTTTGTGGCATTTCTAAGTGACATTATTGATGTTAAGCCTACATGTTATGAAGAGGATGCAGAGAAGAAAGAAGGGAAGGATGCCATGATTTTGAAGTACCAGTCCATTATAAAGAATGATGTTTTGGATGTGGTTCTGAGACCAAAAGAGAAGATAGTGGTAAGTTCCAAGTGGATTTACAAGATGAAGCATTCAGCAAATGGCAATGTCAAGAAGTACAAGGAAAGGTTCATGGCTCATGGTTTCTCCCATAAATAAGGAATACATTATGAGGAGACATTTTATCCTATGGCGAGATACACTTCGATTAGAGCCATACTTGCGATAACTGCAGTAATGAAGTGGAAGGTACACCAGATGGATGTGAAGACAACTTTTCTAAACAATGTAATAGAAGAGGAAGTGTATGTCGAGCAGCCACAAGGTTTCGAGACACATGACAGTCGAACACATGTGTGCAAATTGAAGAAAGCCTTCTATGGATTAAAGCAAGCACCTAGGGCATAGTACGGTAGAATTGACAGTTTCCTGATGAGCATGGGATTTACCAAGAGTAAAGCAGATTCCAACCTCTACAACAAGGTTGTGGATAGTGGACCAATGATATTACTATTATATGTGGATGACATGTTTCTAAAAAAAGATGAGAAGCTCATCATTGAGAGTAAGAGGAAGCTTGTTATAGAGTTCGATATGAAAGGCCTAGGTATGTTGCATTATTTCTTAGGTATAGAGGTATGGCAGAGACCGAGTGGGATTTTCCTTAACCCAGGAAAATATGTTGTAGATATTCTTAAGAGATTCAGAATGATGGATTGTAAATCCATGCCTACACCAATGGTGAAGAATTTGAAGTTACTGAGTGATACATATTTAGAGACAGTGAATGCCACCATGTATAGACAAATGATTGGTTCATTGATGTGCTTAACGAACACAAGTCCAGATATATGTTGTGCGGTGAACACATTGATTCTGTATATGGTCTAACCCAGAGGTGTTCACTTGAATGCATCAAAACATGTCTTGAGGTACCTAAAAGGTACAATTGACTATGGACTCATGTATGTTTTAGATTGTGAGATAATCCTGCAAGGTTGTACTAAATCAAATTGGGTCGGTAGTGTCGTAGAAAGGAAGACTACATCTAGATGTTGCTTTAGTTTGGGATCATCTATGATCTCATGGTTTAGCAGGAAGCAGACTAGTGTGGTGCTCAATACGGCTGAGACAAAGTATATAATAGTGTGTTTAGTTAGCAGCAAAGAAGTGTGGCTTTGGAAACTGCTTGCATGATTGTTTGATCTCGAGTTACAGGCGACTTTTATCTAGTGTGACAACCATAGTTGTGTGAAGTGGTCAGACAACCCGGTGTTTCATGACAAGTCCAAGCATATCAAGATCATGTACCATTATATCAAATATATGGTGCAGAAGGGAGCAGTGAAGCTCCAGTATGTCGCTAAAGATGAGTAGATAACAAACATTTTGACCAAGCCTCTGTCAAGGGTGAAGTTTGTGTACTTCATGGACAAGCTTGGTGTGGTCCAAAAGGACTTCCCTAGTAATAGGGAGTGATGAGTTATAGATGCGACTCCAGGGCAGCAACATTAGAGTGTGGTAGCAGCAGCGAGTAGTCATTTATAAGTGCGTTATTGACTGTGGCACCAGTCAGCATGACCTCGCACAAGGTCAGCATATGCCAAGACTTTGGGGTTGGCGAGTTTCCCATGTTTTCAAGCTGGAGGGCCAACCTGTGTGATTGAAGGTGTTTCCTAGCCTTGGGCTATATGGGTAGTGTGTGCACACTACATCACCTAATCCTTGTGATTAGATGCTTGGTCACTGTGTACCGGTTGCCTAATGTTCCAACCATAAGGACTATCATGAGGGATAGATGCCAAATTATGTGTGAGTTGGTGAGTTTACTAGTTTTGTATGAACTAGATGCCAGATTTTTTGTGAGCTGGCAAGTTTACTAGTTTCGTGTGAACTAGATGCCAGATTTTGTGTGAGTTGGCGAGTTGCCTAGTTTTGTGTGAACTAGATGAAGCCCCGTGATGACATAAGACCTTGAAGAATTATGAGACCATGGATGTGTTGTAACAAATATTGAAATTTTGGCTTTCGGTCACTTAGGAGAATGAATGGAAGTATTGGCAGTGGAATGACCGCATACACCGAGCATTAAGCCACATGGAGAAAAATCTCATGAGTCTAGGTTTTTTGCCATCGGGGATTTGGCCGACGTAGACATTTTAATAACTACAGTACCGATCCCCGAATTCATTAAATTATTAAAGGACAAGCCGGGTCAAATAAAGATTAAGAAAGATTAACGTTAATAAATCTCATCGAAATTTCGCGATTCGGGATTTCTTGCATGTCTTAACTCTTGAGGACATGATACCCGAAACCCGAAGGCCCGAAAAAGTGCAATGTAAAAGCCGAAATCTATTTTCTGGGATTTGGCCATCGGGGATTTGGCCGACGTGAAGATTTTAATAACCACTGCTTTGTTTCCCCGAATCCCGAAATCGGGACTCCAGTCATAAGCAAAACTGCTTTAGAAAAAGGCAATTTTCTCAACCGTGGAGAGGTCGTTTTTTGCGTTCGAATAGTCAAATGAAATATACAAATCCTAAGATGTACATTGATGTCTTCAGAATTTAATTTTGAGCTTGTTAAGGCAGTCAAAAGTCCCCCACAAGATGAGGTTCATTTTTAGAAATATGGCGTTTTTACTATGTCGAGTCATCATTTTCAAATGAGGATTCTAAGCGACTAGAGTATCATTTTGAGAAACGGTTGGAGGATTGTGTGCCTAACACATCAGAGATCATTAGCCTCTTTCATTTTTCCTATAGGTGTCATATATTGGGAGAATCGAATCCATCTCCGAGCCCTAATTTTTGGATTTCATAGTTTCCTGTTGTGACACATGTTTGTTAAATGTAGATTTGGGGAAAATGAAAAGGGGTCTCAGGGAACTGAGAGAGGTTTTTTCTCAGAATAAATAGATGCACAAAATCCTCTTTCAATTTATACACAGCTGTCGTGATTCGAGAGATACAGAACCATAACTACAACCCTAGTTTTCAACAGTTTGGCCCATTTTCTATGACAAAAAGTTTCAAGAATTGGTTGTAACTGTTGTTATCTTTTAGATTAGAGAGGATTTAGACCTCAATACATATATGAGGCATATTTGTAAAAGGCAAGCCAGAGGGAGAAGAGTAGTACTCCTGGGCTATAGCACTTGTTTTCATGTTTAATAAAGAGTGCAGAGCATTTTCGATCTATATCAGAGATTCTTGTGATTTTGTTTGCAGAGAATGTCTTATTGCTTCATTTTTACATCATTTCACTTGGTTTTATTTCCATTTGCTTCCCGATTTGTAACTGTGTTTGTAATAGAATTCATCTATTTGTTAGATGCTCTGTTGCTGGACAAATTATAGGTTGTTTCTTGCAGAGATATGAAGGTTCAAAATTCATCCTTGCTAGATGCTCTGTCCCAACTATCTCTTTCCACTTATTTATGCTTGGAATCCTCTCATTGTTAAGTGCTCCTAGCATTTTGATATGTTTTCTCTTTATTTTGTTGCCATACTTTTTATAAATCCTTCCCTTTGTAATCAGCTTCTATCTCGCCTCTGCTCCATGGATTTCCATTGCCGAAACACTCTTATTACTTACTTGATCATTTGACTCCATGCCCAATGGACTACTTTCCAGTCCAACCCATCAACCCTAAAAACCCAAAACTTTTTGTTACCCACAGATCTACCCACTGTTAAGCTTATTGAATATCCCATTGACACATATTTTCGAGAGATCCCTCTCAGGTTGGAAGGGACAGTTTCCAATTAAAAGTGGTTCAAGGTTATCTCGAAATTTACTTGCATGCAACCCTTGTCAAGTTTGAGTGACAAAATTTATTTCATTTAAAATGTGATAAGGCTTGGCTCTATTACAGCCTAGAACCAACTCTTGTGACAATAGGATGCATGACGTGGTTACAAAAATTCTTCAATACAGAATTGTGCAAAGTCAACAAGTCAATGGTCAAGTGTACAGAAGTGCAGAAGCAGCCGTGATGATTGTGCCAGAAGAATACCTTCCTTGCTAGGAGGGAGTGTTGAAGTTTGAGTAGCTCAGAAGATATTCTTATTGTATTTTTATTGTATTAGACCAAGTCAAAACCCTAAAGAATAACGTTACGTTAAATTTATAAACTCGACCCTATTGTGCCTTTGTAAAATTCAAATGTAAATTAGAAAGTGTCGATTATACAAGTCGAGCCTGACTTAATTAAAGGGTGTCTTAACTACTATTTATATGAGGCTAGGCACCTCACTTGTAGAACACACACAACACAAGTTCTCTCTCAATGAAAAGTGCACAAGTATTAGGAGAGACACAACTACAAAGGAGGCATGTTTTTGTGGAGGGTTTTGGTTATCTCTTGGTCTATCTTTCTTGGTCTAGTGTTGTGCTACTCTATTGTGGTTAAGTTTTTTGGTCTATCTTATGGTTATCTTTTGTTTTGTGAGATCTCTCTTGGAGAGAGACATTGTATTTGTTGACGCATCTATATTGAAGAAGTTTTGTTGGGTTTTCTTCCCCAAGAGGGTTTCCCAGGACAAATATGGTGTATACTATGGATGTCCTTATTTCAATGATCCTTATGCATGCAATTATTTTTCTAATAGTTAAAATTTAAAGAATACAAAATACACTTAACTGTTTAAGAAAAATTTTAACACTCTGCCTATGATAAGCTAAGTGTTATGGAAGTCTCCTTCCTACTAAACCAGGGTATCTTTGATGATCCCAAGAAAAAACTACACCCTAAGGTGCTCTTCATGTTTGTTACACTACCTACCCAATCTTTATTCGCATATGCTTGCATATTTACTTCACCATCTCCAAGATATCTCATAATATACTCCATTGTGCCTCTCATATACTTGAGCACATCCTTTGGTATTACCCAATGCTCCTACCTTGGATCCACTATGAACTAAATCAAAGGTTTTCACTACAAATCATATATTTGGCATATTGTTGTATGACCTAATCCTATAGAGCCACCTAGAACTCACAACTGACATCTCCTCTGATCTTGACACTATGTTCCAAACATCATTCTTCATGATGGAGGTGTACTCCACTATGGTATACTACCATACCTATAGGTATACCTCCTCTTGAAAGCAAGAAGGATAAAAAATATCGAATGTTTCTCATCAATGCCATGTAGTCCAGAAACTTATTCAAAGGTATGCTCTCTCTAAATTTTCTCCTAGGAGTCTAAACATCCCTCAATGTATGAGTGAACCATCAAGGTCTCTCGATGTAAGTGGAAGGGGCGACTATATCCTGCTCTTCACCTAAAGGTCAATGTACTATTATGGAAATCATTGGTGACCCGGGCTAAACCTTTAGAGCTTCTTGCTCCTCATCCTCTATCACTGGAATAGGCTCATGGGACTTCCTAAATGCAAAGTCTTCCTCAAGCTTCACATCTCTTCTCACTATTGTCTTCCTCTGCTTTGGAATGTAGACCCTATAATCCTTTAAAGTCTCATTGTAACCTATAAACAAACCCTTCCTGCTGGAGGGCTCCAACTTGGTCCTCTTCTCCACCCTTACATGGATATAAACTAGACAACTGAAGACATGAAAGCGATTCACCTCTAGCTTTAGAACAACGAATTCTTCCTTTGTTGTATTGTTCTCGAAGATCTTGTGAGGACACAAGTTATGGATGTAGACTGTTGTGTTACATGCCTCTGTTCAAAGAAACATTGGCAAGTCTTGGTCATCGTTCAACAACACAGGTATTCCAACAGAGGATGAACACCTTCAGTAACCACTAACATAACCAGATCAAAGATCAACACACCGATGTTTTCACGTGGTAAAACCCCTACAGGGAAACATCCACGGCCCAAGCCAACGCGGCCACTTGGAGCAGTTTATTAATGCAAAAGAAAAAGATTATAGAGAGATTTTGCAAGAGATTTTCTAACAATCGATCATCGACAAATGAACCTCC
>SNQJ01S0054344.1:13133-26925 GCA_010110895.2 Picea sitchensis | reverse complement strand
TTTATCTTTCTGTTGGGCAACTAAGGCTTTGTTGGAGGTACTTGCAGTGTTGATCACTCCAAGTTGTACAAGCTTATCTTCCTCTCTAATCAAAGCAGCACAAAAGGACTCAAGAGTGGGTTTTTGATAATCTTTCCCTAGAGTCTCTCTCATGGCATAAAAGGTAGATACAAACACAGAATATGCACTACCTAGCTTAGAAAGAATAAGATAGATGCAACGCTCTTCCTCCATTTCTATCTCACATTCTTCACATAACATTCTGAGTGTTTTAAACTTAGATAGATAGTCTCCAAGGAAAGAAAAATCACTTGGACTTAAGGTCAGTGCTTGATTTTCTAACTATTGTGCTCGAATAATATTGAGTTTACCACAGATTCAATCTTTTCTGAAGTTTCATGGGGGTCATCAATTTCTTTAAGGTGGAACCTTAAATCAAGAGAGATGGACATTCTGATTAGTCCACATTCTTCGTCACTCCTATTAGCCCATTTGAATTTCTTATCATCATCAGTGGGTGTTTTTTCCTTTCCTAAGGTAATCTGGTACAAGCCTTTACTTCTTAATAAATCTTCCATATGAGATTTCAATTGGAAGTAGTTGGTGTTGGTAAGCAAAAGATTACATGTAGAAGACATATTCAATATGTAGATAATATTGATTTAAAAACTAAATCTGATGAACTTGATGGAAATATCTCGAAAATTTATGCGGTTTTAAAAAAAACGGCATTGAAAACAGACTTCGGATATGAGAGTTATGCCCTTTTAAAAAAAAACATAAACGGTAACCAAATGACCACGTGATAGTGTAAGTTGTTTAATGAAGTGCCCCACTTTTATAAAAAGAAGTGGGGATCACTTTTACAATTAAGTTACTTTATAAAAGAAAAGTTGCATGCAAAATAAATAACTATAAAATAAAATATTAAAGCTACTTATAGTGATTCACTTTTATACTTGAAGTGAAATACACTTTACAATTTTAGCATGAACTTTTTCAAAAAAAGTAACAAAAGAGAGACTTGAACTCAAAACCCCTTAGTTAATAATGAAACTTTTAACCAAATGGTCTAGCAAAACATATTGCATTTTTTAGGAAGAGGATTTTTGTTGTTGTTTTTAAAGAGTGTGCTAAGAAAAAAACTATTTTCACACAAGAAAAAAATTTCGCTTCTCGATTACAACAAGGGTTAGATCTCAGTTAGCTTACTCGGAAGATGCATCTTTTCCTATTTGTTTCTGATTTGTCGAGATCGCACTGGGCATAGTGAAAAGAGCATACGCGGATCTAAAAGAGTAGAAACCCTGAAATAAATAATACAAAACCGAAATAAAACCAAAATGATACTCTGCAAAATTTAAAAAATGTGTATCCAGGCTTTATACCTCCGGATCTGACTAAAATGGTTGTATCTTGGGCAAAAGGAAACCTTTTTGAGTGAAACGAAAAGTGTTCATGACTGAAATGAGCACTTCGGACGCAATGGAATAGTCCTCTCAGCCTATAAATGTACGAAAATGACAGAAAATGGAGATGAGACAACCGGCTTCACGATCTTGATCTACAACAGGAGCGGGTCTTCAAACATGCTCTAATACCATGTTCGACAACACAGGTATTCCAACAGAGGATGAACACCTTCATTAACTACTCACATAACCATATCAAAGATCAACACACCGATGTTTTCACGTGGTAAAACCCCTACGGGGAAACATCCATGTCCCCAGCCAACGTGGCCACTTGGAGCAGTTTATTAATGCAAAAGAAAAATATTATAGAGAGATTTTACAAGAGAGTTTCTCACAATCAATCATCGGAAAATGACCCTCCATGCTCTTTAAATAGAGATCGTGGACCAATCGAGTGTCAAACCACATATCAATGGTCGTTGAGATCGAGGAGAGTGTGAACCGTCGGATCACTCTATGTCAGAAACATATTGTGACCGTTAGATTTCCTAACTACAAATGCATACTAAATAAACACACTTTTACCTAACGACACATTAGACCAAGTAGATCTTAACTAACTCCTAAGTGTCTAAATATCCTAACAGTCATGTATCATGGCCTTAACAATGCCTATGATGGATCAATTCTTTCACTCTGCAACCCCATTTTGTTGTGGGTTGTGTTATCGCATAATATATACTTTCCCAAAGCCCAAGGCAAGTGAAACAAGATTAGAGTAACAAGGGGGTGACCTATCACTGTCACTTTAACAGGAAACACCTTTCTGTTTAGGAGTAAAATAAAACTACCCCAAGGGAGACGTCCCTAGTGACCTAAAGGGTTGGTGAAATGAGGCAAAGATGTAAATATTAACCCCCCTCTCACCGGTAACTTCAGTCAAAGATATCACAAAGTTTGTGTCTCAAAGGGATGAAGCAAGTGTAGAAGATGAAGTGTACCAGACTGAAACAAGACAACAAGCATAAATATGGCAGCTTCAAGTACAAAAATGATATTAATGCTTCAATTAGACAATAAACTAGTGAAACATATGCTAGCTAATATAAAAATGTAGCAATAGACAAGTTTACAACAACAATTAGTAATGTATAACAACTGCAAGAAATGTTATTCATAAATTCTCAAAAAGACAATGAAAATATAACATTTAATGTATAGAATGATAATAGTTTGTCATGGACAAATTATGAAGTGGTTAGCTAGCAAATAATATGAATTATGTAGAAACTTTGTTGCTTTTAGATGGATGTAGTAAATGTTTATAACAACAACAAGTAAGTTAGTGTTAGTATTAGTTAGTAAAATCTTGAGAGAAAAGTGTTTGAGTGTTTGATCAATCCTTCAACAAGAGAGAAGCAATAGCTCGTGTCTTTTAGGGCTTATGGAGTCAATTATATTAGCACAATAACTTGGAGAAATAACAATGATTGTACTTGTCTAAGAGATAACAAGGTGGAACCTTGAGAAGTAGCACCTTAAGTTCTCAAGCACCAAGCCCCTAAGAGAAGAGAAGATTCAACTAGGGTGTAGGCACTTCTGGACCCTGGTGATTTATCCTATCCTTATACTCTTGAAATATATTCAATGCAATAAGAACTAGACAAAACTTCTAAAGTGCTAGCACTTTAGGGCTCTAGAAGTTTGTCTAGAGAAGATCTTCTTGGGCAAAATTAGCAAAACAAAGAGCAAGAAAGAAACATCTTATGTTTCTTACTCCCAGGGTTTTCAAGCAAACAATTTCATAATCTTAAATATGAACAAGTAAACATGCCATAAACATTTATCATGAAATAAAAATTGCAGATTTACTTACCTCACCAAGAATAATCAAGCATAAAAACCCTAGATTTGCCAAAATTCCACCAAGAAATTATCAAAAAATGCATCCAAACAAGTCTAAAACCAAGGGTGCTTCAAAATTTCAGCCAAGTACCCTAAAAGGGCCCCAATTTCAATCCCCCTCTTGTGAGAGGTGAGTTCTGATGAAAATGAATGTCATTTTTGTGTATTTATACCAAAATCTAGCCTAAAATTAAATTTATTTTAAAGTACAGGGTCGACCTCAACAATTTTGCCCTTAATTTACATGAAATAACCCTAAACAAGGTGATGTCATCCCTTCTAGGGTGACATTAGGTCTCCTCAAGGGGACAAGGCTTGAAGGAAAATGTTATTCTTGGGGGGATTATACCTGTCGGTACTGGACAACATATTCATCGTTCAGGGAAATAGAACGAAATGGATCCAAGGATGAGGAATAGGAATCTATTTAGCAAAAAAGTGAAAGATATTTTCTTTCATTATCACAAAGTATCTTTTTTTCCATTCAAGAAAATTCTCACAATATTTTGAAGCAGCCATTCAAATAGTCTTGAAAAACAAAGAGATTTATTGTTGTGTTCATGATTATTCATTCTATAATAGGATTAATATCAAATATTCTATGAGTGAGAACGTTTATACCACGTACTAGATAGACAGGCAATATTTGAGATGTAATCGATTCTGTTGGAATAATTAGATATTATGCTACATGTTATTTCATTATTTTGGGGAGGAAAGTGAACGAGAATGAGAAAAAGATATTGGAACATGGATTTGGAAGAGATGATGGAAGCAAGAGTTCATTTAGGGCATAAAACTAGAAAATGGAATCCTAAGATGGCACCTTACATTTTTATAGAGTGTAAAGATACTCATATTATAAATTTGGCTAAAACCACTCATTCTTTATCAGAAGCTTGTGATTTGGCATTTGATATAGCAGATTGCGGAAAAAAATTCATGATAGTCGGTACGAAATATCAAGCAACCGATTTAGTAGCATCAGCTGCTACAAAAGCTTGATGTCATTATGTAAATAGAAAATGGCTTGGTGGTATGTTAACTAATTCATCTACTACAGAGACGAGACCTCAAAAGTTCAAGGATTTAAAAAAAGAACAAGATATGAGATAATTCAATCGACCTCCAAAGAAAGAAGTAGAAATGCTCAAGAGACAATTGGACCAATTGCATAAATACTGCAAGAACATGGCAATAGGTCTCCAAAGGCTTCAATCTTTGTCCACACGTGTTATCATCATCTTCAAGGATTCGTGCCATCCTGAACTAGAAGGATGACATCTCAGTCTCCAAAGGGTAGTGTTCTGGTGCATGGAGGGCGGAATCCCCCCCTAAGCCCTCCAGAGTGCCTCCAAAGGCAACAACCTCTTCTTGTATCATGCAAGTTGGTCATCGTTGTCATGCCCCAAGCTCGGGGTCTCAACATCCATCCCTAGGCTTTGAGCCCTCATGAAGGTCCAAACTAGTCATCTCCTCATGAATACATGTCCATCGGGAAAGGTCCTACAAAGACAAATAGGTACGCCCTCCAGAGGTCCATGAGTCACGAGTATCATAGAAATTAAATCACATTCAATAATCAAACCACCCAAACATGTGTATCAAACCCCTTTAAACCAAACAAATGCTCAAAGACGTTATACAATTTGCCAAATTTAGGTTTGGGAAGGGTCTTAGGATGCCCTATTGGGTTAATCCCCCTTAATTCTAGGGTGTTTCCTAGGTGGATCCTAATCCAAGTCATGTAAGTGTATGAAGTGGCATGGGGTGCATGTGATAACAGGGAAATGTAGACTCTTACCTATGGGTGCCTTTGTGGAGGGTGAGCTACACCTTGTCATGAATGCAATTGTTTTCTAGCCCATTCATTACCATTTATTATTTCTTAGCTTTCTTTATTTTGATCTTTTCTTTTGTGCTAAAAGGGAATAGTTGAGGGCTATTGTCCTGGCTTGGTGACCAGAGGTGACAATGTTATCCACAAAACATTTCACGAAAATGAGAAGGTCGGATCGTGGCGAGGCCCCCTTTTTCTTGGCTATGAAACCAAGAGCCACTACATTGGCTTGGTGACCAGATAGGTCGTAATGTCATATTGCTACATGTTCATGTCCATAATAGGCCAACTCGTGATGAGACCTCCTATCCATCAACTAATACCTTGAGTGTTCATGCTATCTTGTGGGTCCCCTTTTCTTACTGAGAATCTTTTCACTGCTTTCTCGGGGATCCCTGGGTGAAGCATCTCAAAGGTTTCAAAATGGATTTTAACTCTTTCCATCTACTTTTACCCTTTAGGCCTTTAGCCCCTTCTTCCCATGAGGTAAGGTACAACCCTTCCTAGTGTAGCCTATCCCAAATCCCAAAATATGGGGAGATGGAAGGAATAAAGATGGAAAGTGGTAAGTATGAGGGAACAAATGATAACTCTTCAAAGATCGACCTAGTAGCAACCCACCCTAAAGAGAAATCAACTTACTAGGGCACCATGTCACCCTCCCTAGTTTAAACAATGCAAAGAGCATAAATTCCAAGCAAACATCATGAAATGAAGAAGGATTCAATACAACATGTTCAAGTGCTTCAAATATCAGAGTGATACATACCATGATACCCAGACTTATTACCTCATGGAGCAAGACCCACTGCCACTTTAGGACCAGGCGAGTGTGATGGACGTTGTTATCGGCGACATGTGGATTGTACTTGAAGAAAAGAGGGGCCCTCCGGGGCTATGCTTAGGAAGTCTGACTCTCGACACTCCATGTCTGGAACCTGTGGGCCTCGAGACACGATCTCCTTAGTTATCCCTAGGCTAGGGGATAACAGGTTGTACAGAACAACCATCTCCCTCTTTTTCCTTGTCTCGTTGTAGAAACCCTCGAATTCCTTGGAGGTATACTCTCCCCATTTGTTCGATCTCAAGACTTTGAACTTCTTCCCTGACTGGTTTTCAACTAGAGATTTGAGAAACTTGAAACTTGCTAAAGACCTCATCCTTGGTCTTTAATATGTCAATCCAAGTCTTGTGACATAAATCATCAATAAAGGAAACATAATACATGCTTCTTGTTATTGACACCACTAACATCGGTCCACAAACATTTAAATGTAGTATTTCTAGAATCCCCTTAGACCTATGCTTGCTCCTTGGGAAAGTAGCCTATGTGTGCTTTCCAAGTGTGCACCCTTTGCACACACCATGTTACTTAGTACTGAACTTTGGAAGACATGTAACTATCTCCCTCATAATATGAAACACCTTGTGATGTAGGTGCCCCATCCTCATTTGCCACAAATTGCACAAGTTTTCATTATTATGCATCGGGGTTCAAACATGTTCACCCTTTAACTTGTACAAATTACCTTCTCTAACCCCTATTAGCTAAGTTGAATGTGGGATAGATTCCTTTAGTCTAATGAGAACTTGTTGTTTCTTGAACTCCATTGCAAAGCCCTTATCCTCCATAACCAAAACTAAAAGTGAGTTCTTCCCAAGACCTGGTACAAAAAGACATCATCAAAATCTAAAGAATCACTCGACTCGAGCTGGAAAGGAACAATAAAAACTCTTACTACTGGGTACTTTACATCAACACCAAGCTCAGATTGTACTCATGAGTCCTACTTCTTCAAATTATAAAATATTACTATCAATTTGATGTCATATGTTGAGATTCCCCACTATCCATATACCACGCATTCCTCAAAATCATGCTTGTAGAAAGGCAAGATACCAATGAGAAATCCTTCTTGAACTTGGCAACAAACTCATTCATCTAAGTTTATGCAAAGGCTACTACCTACCTACTTATATTGAAGCTTCCCTTTACCTCTCTTATTGTTTGGACATTGTGATGCATAATGACCATGCTTATGACAAATTAAGTGCTTGATTTTACTCAAGTCCTTCTTTCTTGGGTTAGAATATCTTTCACCACAGCATTAGGAACATAGGCAATAATATGTGAGTGGAGACTATATACTCTAAAATATTTAATTGCTTTCACCAAAGAAAAATCTTGCTTTTACATGATGTTATAATTCAATGCAACATCTCTCGAGGATTTACTGGAGAAGGCAATAGGTTGTTCATGGCCTTCACTATTTTTCTGCAAAAGAACTGTTGCAATGGTATGCTCAGAAGCAAAGGAGAATAGGAGGAAATCTTTGGTGTAATTAGGACTGGTAAGTACATGGGCTTGTGTCAAAGCCTGTTTCACTTGATCAAAGGAATGTTTTTCTTATATGGTCCATTCTATTTTTGTATCTTTTTTCAACATCTTGGTTACGTTTCTTAGAAGTTCTGCTAAGTTAAGGATAAATCTTCTTAGAAAGTTTATTTTGCCTATGAAAGACTACAACTCTTTTATGTTTATGGGATGGTCTATTTTTTGGATGGCTTCAATCCTGCCAGGATCTATTTTGATCCCATCCTTAGATATGATGTGTCCTAATAGTTTACCTTCCTCTAGACTAAACAAAGTTTTCTTGGGATTTAGTGAGATTCTGAATTTCCTGCATTTTTCAAAAACTTTTCTAAGGTGGAGTAAGTACTCTTCATCTGTTTTTGAAAAATAAGTTATGTCATACATGTATATGACAGTGAATCTTCCAAGTTCATCCACAAAAGCAATGTCCATTGCTCTTTGAAATGTGGCCCCAGCATTCATTAAACCAAAAGGGATTTTCACATACATGAAAGTGCCCCAAGGTGTAGTAAACATTGTTTTCTCCTGATCATCAAGGTGGACTAAGACTTGGTTTTAGCCAGAAAATCCATCTAACAAAGAAATTCTACTGGATCGAACTACCTTCTACAAAATATGGTCCATTTTGGGCAAGCGATAGTTGTCTTTAAGTGAGAATGTATTGAGGTTTATGAAATCAATACACAGTGTCATTTCTCCACTCTTTTTTCTTGTAGAAACTAAATTGGACACCCATTTAGAAAACCTTAGTGGGACAATGATTTTAGCATCATACATTTTCTTTATTTCCTTTTCAATTAGAGGCATTAAATTTGGGTTAATTCTTCTAAGTTTTTGTTTGAAAGGATTATGATCTTATTTTATGGGAATTTTATGTTGTATAATGCTAGTGTCATAAGATTTTAGATCTTCATAGCTCCATGCAAAAACATTTACAAATTCCTCGAACAATTCTATATATTTTTGTTTTTGAGCATGAGGTAAAGATTTTGGCAATTTAATCATCTTTGGTTCCTTATCAGTCCCTATGTTGCAGTCCTCAACATCCTTTCCAGTAGGTTCAATTTTTGGTTTATAGCTACATCATCAAAATCGAACAGTTCTTCCAATGGGACTAACCCTCTAGGAAGAATGTTATCCTTTAATTGAAAAAAAATCTGAATTTTCTTCTTTTTCATTTATTTCTTCTAAATCTATTTTATTTACACTTTCATTATCACTATCTACATCAATATTTGCACATTCAAATTCATTTTTTGATTGCAGAAAATCATCAATCTGTTCATCATTACCAAAAACTTGCCAATATCGGATGTTGTCTGGAACAACATGTCTACATTTCACCTCAACTCTGTATTGGCGATTAGGATGAAATGGTATTTTACAAGTGGCTGATGAGGTAGCCAGTCCATCAACAAGTATGTTTTGGCCTCTGGGAATCACCTGTAAATCATATTCAGTAAAGCATTGCAAAAAATCAAGAACAACATTTCTATAGGCCCTTAGTCTCGGGTGTTTGGCATAATACTCACCTTTGATCTGTTTTATGATAAGTTCAAAATCGCCTCTTACTGAAATTCATTTGGCACCAAGCTTTTTTAACAATTTTAGACCTAGCATTAATGCTTCATACTCGGCTATATTGTTGGTACACTGCAAATTTAATTTGTAAGAATGGCTTTTTGAATATCTTGCTTTTGAATTGAACACCCACACTCTAGCTCCAGCTCCAGATCCTTATTTACTGACAGCACCATTGAAGTCTAGACTCCACAGAGGTTTCACTGGTTCATCCGTTTGTATTTTCACTGTTTTATCTTCTTCATGGGTTGCTTTGATTTCCTCCAAGTTGTACACATCATCTTCCAATTTTGCAATTTGACTTTCCATGTCACCATCATTATAAAAATTAAAAGAGTCCAGATCAGAATGAACAAAGTATAAAGGGTAGTTATGTGGTTTCTCTTGACTACTGACCATGTATTTCATCAGTGTCTCTATGTACAATCTTCTTTGCTGACCAAATAATGGGATGGTTGCATAGGACATGTCCAACTGTAGGGTATCCTATAATTTGGCTCCACGTGATTGAGACAACAACATGTCATACTTTGGAGGTATATCTACAACAACAATGTCCATTACCATGCTTTTGGCTGGTATTTGTGCCAAGGTAATACATAAGTCTTTGATTAGACCTATGCATTTAACTTTACTTGAATCAAAGGAGTATAAATCCTTGTAAGGCCCAGTGATATCAAGCCCTAATTTCTCCATCACAACCTTAGGCATAAGGTTATGAGAAACACCAGAATCTGGCATGGCATTGTGCAATGTCTTATCATGAATATTTAAGCTAATGTAAAAAGGAGGAACAAAACCACTGTCAACTTTTCCCTCAACTTCAGGTCCAAACAACAACTCTGGTTGATCATCAGCAATGTGCATTATATCTGTACCCACTCCTAGTTCTATGTTCAGGGATTTGATCACTTGTGATCTGTAAGCATTCTTGTTCATTAATTTTGACAGAGGAATAGGTATTTTGAGTTTAGCCAATTCACTTTCCAGACTGAATGTGGTAGGAGTTTTGTTTTGACTAGGAAAATCTGATTTATCAACCACATTGTTCTGTGTAGTAGGATTGGGTTGACTTGTGGATGCAACATCAGTTTGATTTGTCTTTGGTGCAGAGTCAGCTCTTCTTTTTGTAGGGATCTCTGAGTTTTTCTTTTCATGAACTTTCTTGGCAAGTGTATATGAGGTTTTCTTAATTTCAGAAGCTTTCTTCGTTGGATTATCATTAGACTTTTTACTTCTCAAGTTGTACTGCCTATGAACTTCCATTATTGTGTTTTCAAAATCTTGTTGTTCTAATTATTCCTCATCTACTTCAGTCTGTGAAAGGAGGAAAAGATCATGTTCTTCTTGGGTAAGAAAAATGGAATCATTGTCATTTATTCCCATAGGATTTTGTGAATGTCATCTACTCCCTCGATTATTTCTTCCCCCTCATCAACATAGTTTTCTTGAAAAGGTGGCCTAATCTATTGATCAAGGCCTCTTTGTTTTCTTTTCTCTCTAGGTTCCCTTTGTCTGATTTGGGGAGGGTTTCTCCTTAAATTGGGATTTCAGATCTCAGGGCTAGGTTGATTCTCTCTAGGTGGGTTCATGTCAGTGCTTTCTAATCTTTCCATCATTATTTCCATAGTTCTAACTAAGGAATCAATTTTGGCATCTGCAGTGGACGTGAATGGTTCTTCCTTGATTGCGACTCTCCTTTATGTTCTTTGTCTAGCTCTCCTAGCCAATAGATTTTCTTCAACACTCAAAACACATTTTTCCATATCTTCTAGAGTAGCAGGGTTTCTTTCTCTCAATCGATAGGACATGTCAGTGTTGGTGTATATATATTCTTAGTATATTGCACTCATTTATATGTCAATCTGGGATGCATAATCAAAAGAGTTGTTACACCATATGTGTCTAAAAAAGGTAACCTATCTATGTCTGTTGTATCTAGCTCAGTCATGAAATAATTAATAACATAACACTTTGTTTTTGGAATATCTAAATACTTCACACAACTTCAAACTTAGAAGATAAATCTTATAGTAAAACTCTCAAACAAACACTCAATTGAAAAGGTTCTTGCTTAGATAACAAGTGTGTTCATTATAGGCTCATGAAATGAAGAGATGAACTGAGACCTTGCTTCTTGTAGCAATTCAAATACCAATTAACAATTCACTTTATTTACTCTTAGAAAGAAACCAATCATAACCCAATCAATTCCAATCAAACCTTCCTCAATACAGGAGACAATCAATATGATTGAAAGACTTCATTACATGGAGAATGAAGGTGAGAGATGAAGTCTTATTGTTCATGTACCTACTGAGGACAACACAATCATAAATTCAAAACAATAACAATTGTTTATTTAACAATCCCAAACATCTATTAAGTTTTTGTTAACTAAATATCACTCTGCAGAAATGGAAATAGAATTATCTACTATGCTTAATGCATAATTGTTCATTTACACTGGTCCAAAATCAAATCTATTTAGAAATTTGTATTGTACTTAGAAAATTTCATACACTTATAATCATTTTCAACACACAACTATTATATTTTCACACTCACACAATTAACTTATACCACACAAGACATATACATGGAGGCTTACCTTGGTTGGGACGATGGGCCGTTGCCGAACCAACAAGGTACCTCTAAACAAATTACAGACTAAACACTTTACTCACATCCATGAATTGCACAAACTATAATTTGTATTCCTTAAATTGACCAAGTGAAACAGTAATTCAACATTTCATTTCCCAGCATAACAATGTATATCATTTGCTATTTACCATCTATCATCTACACAACATCCCTTTTAAAGAAGGTCAGCCATTATAATCAAGGTCCGAAGATAATTATCAAATGTTTACAAAATATTACAATTGGTGAATCATATCATATCTCAAGGAATGGACTTCATCCTCATGACATGAAGTGCATGAGTGATTAAGTCTATTGTGATCTTCAAACAATCCAAGGACACTTCTATCCAACTAATTTCTTGGAATCATCACCAGCATACTCGTTCAAAATGTTAATCCTGTAGACATGGGTTTAGTACCGGACAAACACAGTAATAGATCTAGGTACCAGATCAGTGCAATGGTGGTACTGGAATAGGCACAAAGTTGGTACCGGATCAACACGGAGGTGGTACCAGATCACCGCAGTGTTGGTACCGGATCATGCGGAGTATCGGAATAGAACAGTTGGTTGTTGCAGTACCATACCAATGGAAGTACCGGATGAATCCTGAAGATGAGTATCGTATGAGGTGATTCCTTTTCATGAAGCTGCTTAATAACAATCAAAGTCATTAGGAGCATAAACAATCAACCATTTAATCCCAATTAATCAAGAAATCAAACAAATCATGTTTTTAACATGGGTTACCTCTTTATGTAGATGGACAAGGTCACAAGGTAGGTTTGTGGAGGAACTAGACAACATATGCACATGTCAAAGGTAAAATTGACCCAGATAGAGGATAATATAGAGTAATAGAGGTGTCAAAATGGAGACTCAACATTTCCCCCATGCTTAAGTCATTGCATGTCCTGATGCAAAAATGTCAAAAGTGATACTCAAAACTTTGCAAAACTGAACCATCTTCCATCCTGTCTTAACATCATTTATCTGACTCTAGAATGTTGAAACTAGAGGCCTCGCTCCTAAGATCCTTCTTAATCACCCTAGTGTATTGGATCAAACGTAGAACTTTGTTGAGTTTAGCAGAGACTTCTTCTTGCACATTCTGTAACCTTAGGTTGTATTCTTTCAATTGTGCATTATCTGCCTTAATATGCCTATCCAAAACTTGATACTATGTCACCTCTTGTTTTAACTTCTCATTTTGGTTTGTAAGTTTCCCAACTTTCAATATCAACTGCTACTTGCTCAGGGAACTGACAAGATCAGATATGTTTGCTTGTTCAGTTACCTCCCCTCGGGCTTCCTTCTCCTTTCTTAAACCTCTCAAGGTTTTTGTTACTAACCCCTCGGTCTCATTGATCATTGCTCCATAGCCACTTTCCTTCTCTGGAGAAGTTGGAATATCAATAGGCTACCTTGGAAGAGAAGACACATGTGGAACTTGTTAGCACTGAAAGTCACCCTCAGATTGCGGGAGGATAAGCCTAGTACCCATCAGAGTTTTTGGTGGATGTTGGTTTTATATGAGTGGAGGTGAATGGACAAAACTCAATATATGAATGATGTTCAACACAGAATTATGATGGGTACTGTGTTGGCAAATATTTAACAGACAGCTAACAACAGTGAATGCTTGTCATTGATGGCAACAGTGAAGATGATAGGCAAACAGAAGACAAGTTCAGAGAGGTGAATGATCGAAAGCAGTGAATGATCGAAGGCAGCGAATGAGCTAAAGGTTGAAGAAGAATCTCTAATTGTTGAAGAGGGAGACAGATCTCAGTCGTCAGATCCGAGCGCAGGGTCTGACCACCATTGGATCGAGGAGAACCTGGATGGTCTTTAAAGTGCAAGGAGAAGAGGGCGTAATCGCAATATGAAAAATCGAGATGAAATCTGAGCCGTCAGATCAAGCTTTGATATGGACCCTTGATCCCAGTCCTCGTCAGAGTATCGGGGATCGCGAGTTGGACATGTCAAAGTTTATTGACATCAGGAACCCCGAAATCGCGATGTGTG
>SNQJ01S0054344.1:202-13123 GCA_010110895.2 Picea sitchensis | reverse complement strand
AAGCTCATAAACAACTGATTCACCCCCCCCCCTCTCAGTTGTTTTAGTATTTCCAACATACTGGGCTTGTCCTCCTGCAATCTGAGGGTGACTTTCAGTGCTAACATTCTTGGTGTCGTTGCCGGGGAACAAATTGAAGACTTTTTCCTGGGATAGAACGACAACGAGCTTCTGATTCTGAAGGTCCATCAGACATCAAAACCATTGAAGATTCCAACTTGCACCTGGCGACTCCACAATAGAAGACTCCACTGGGGAGGATCATGTTGATAGAAAGATGACCATACTGAAGGGGAAGACCAGGTATCAGTATATGAGCTTATTCATGAAATCTTGTTGTTGTTTATCAACTCATTTCTCTCTTTCCCTTCACATATAAAGAGGATTATCCTCTGCTTTGCCTATTCAGATGATAATAGGCCTTCCTTTATTTATCCATCATTGGAAAAAGAAAACATGCCCTCTTCTTGTGTTGTAGATACCGATCTCATGTCTTCACCTCTTCCTATTCATAAAAGTGAGATATGTATTGCATCTCCTCTTGAAATCGATCACCCTTGTAGCCCTGAGGAGGTTGAAAATAATTCATAGTCTTCTCAAATCTCATTACCCTTCATTATTCCTGTTGAGCCTTGCCATCAACTCGTTAATCCTCATGATCAGCCCAGTGCTTTTCAAATTAAAATCAGAAATAAGTTGTTTAAACCTTTAAGGATGCCATATGACCTTCATTCTTATCCTCATTATTCCTTTGAGTATCTTCCTCGGTTTTCTGGAGAGGATCATATTACAGCTGAGAGGCATTTCGAGGCCTTTGAGAACTTTTTCAATCAGTTTGAGATTGTTCATGATGATGTTTCCATGAGGTTGTTCTCACAATCCCTGTCTAGAGATGTTGTTGTGTGGTTTAGATGTCTTGAAGCCGGTTCTATTAGCTCCTGGACCGAGCTATGCCATGCATTTTTAAAGTGTTGGGGTGAGAACAAGTCCCTTGATCAATATTGGTTTGAGTTTAATGCCTTGAGGAGAGGGGAAGAGGAAGCCTTGGCTGTCTTCAACGGGAAGTTTTACAGTGTTTATCATAGTACGCCTATTGAGATCAAACCCACAAGACTGTTGCCATGGTATACTATGTCATGCCTCAGCATCTAGAGCTGGTCCTTCTCCTTAGAGAGAGGAAATTTTCATCGTTAAGACACTTGTTTGAAGATGTTGAAGAAGTTGAAGAGAACATCAGGGCTAGCAAGGGGGTTCATATGCAAGCATATCTTGAAAAGTTGCATGTGCCTAAGGAAGAATACGGTCAGCATGTTTCAGATTATGAGCAAGAAGATAGTGATTATGAATCAGAGCTGGAACAACAACAAGGAAAAGAAACTGCAGTTGTTGATGATCGAGAGTTGTTTTCGAAGGAGCGGGGAGGTTTTTTATTTGCAAGCAGAGAGGCATTTACAGAGGAGCAGCCCAGTCTTCTAAAGCAGCCAAGATTATGTCACATGATTCATGATCCTATGGCTATATACATGGAATCGTATGTTTCATATTTTGAGGATTTCCAAGAGCATACCACAGAGCCTTTTCCTTTATATATTGAGGAAAAACATTGTGTGGAAATCCGTCATTCTGTGCCTATAGAAGACAAAGAGCAGAGCTTTCCCATGGTTCATGTTTATGATGATTATGATTCTAATCCTTGGGAGAGTCATGAAGAAGAAGAGGGAGAACCAAATGTGCAGTTCATATCCTGCCCAGAGCCTGCAAATGAGCAACCATCACCTGGGATCAGTCAGCCTGCATCAGTCGTTTGCTCACCCATGCTTGCCAGAGACATTCAACCATGTGTGAGTAGCTGTAAGACAGAGCATTTTTTTTGTCACCAGCCCAATGGATTTTCTCATTTGCTCTACGAACCTGTAAGGGAGTACATGGAGTTGCATTTCCTTCATGTCTTGGAGCCGCTCAGCTTTATCCCGACTTCAGCACTGGGAAGAGAGCTGAAAAGCGTAATCATTTTGCTGTCACGAATGCATTGTTTTTATTTGATCAGTGACATAGTAAACAAGTTTACAGTTAGGGAGTTGCTTGAATGGCTATGGTGGAAGTTTGCTTTTATCTAGCACTTTGTAAAAATCAATTAGTCTAGGAATGTACATAAATCAGCTCCTCCTGGAGCCCAAGTATTTTTCTTTCATTTTTAGGATAGTGTGTTTGTCGACCTTTAATCCTCAGCATGATGTTTTTTTAGCATGACTCCATAGCCCAATGCATAAGGCGACTGAAACTGCTTGTTCTTGGTAGCTCACGGGGACCATGCCATCCCCTGTGGAGCCAAATGTTAGCATATAGTTGTCAAGGGCAGGAGGTTGTCCAAGTTTGCGGTCTGCACAAGAAACGTCAAAGCGCAGCATTCAGAGCAGTCTGTTTCGGGCTTGAAATGCAAGCAACGGGCGAGATCAACTTCAGCGGTGGACATTCCTAAGAATATCAGATCGGCGGTTCGCGAGAATAGGGGGTTCCAAATATTGTTAAATTTGTTTGTCAAAGGTCCGAAGTCCTGAAACCCAAAGTGAGCATGAGACGTCCGATCCGAAGAGACGTGTGGTGCAAGATCCGAGTTGTGGAGAAAGTCATTGTAGGATTTTCCAAGTAAGAAACTTTCGAAGAGCCGAAGCCTGAACTCCCGAAGCAATCATGGACCATTGATCTCAAAATCAGCAAGGAGTCATTGATCTTAGTGGCAATGCCTCCCAAAGTCTCGAAGGCCTGAAGCGACAAAGTGCCCGAAGCCCTGAAGTGTCGAACTATCCGAAATCTCGAAGACTCGAAGCGCCTGAAGTCCTAAAGTGTCGAAACACGNCAGCAGATCCTTCACTTCGGGGGGTTTTCCTCCGCGAGGTTTTTCATGTTTCACTTTCAAAACACCCAAAGCCCGAAGGCCCGGAGTAAGTCTCAGTCATCCGATTCAAATGGACACACGATGCCAGATCTAAAGCTTCGAAGGAAAGCAAAGGGGGAAAAAGCAAGATTTGAGTTTTGATTTTCCCGGAGCCCGGAGACCTGAAGGGATCTTAGCCGTTGATCTAGGAGCCACGCGTCGCCAGATCCTTAGCTTCGAGTAAAAGTGCATGGAAGAGGATGAGGTTTGAGATTTGATTTTCTCGGATCCAAGAGACCCGAAGGAGATCTCAGCTGTTGATTTAAGAGGATACGTGGTAGTCATCAGAATGGACATGTGGCACACTCGTCGATTGTGACACCAAACAGCTATTCGACAGTGACATTTGGAACTCATTCTAGGCAATCCTAGGCATATCATTGCCTCTTTCTTAGTGACATGTGTCACTTCTCTTTCAGGACACGTCAGCATAGCAACGACAGGTCATCCTTCGGGAGGTATTATTGCTCAATGTCAAAAGTAGTGTCCCCCCCCTAGGGCACAGTTTGGCGGATTCTAAAGATGGCGGACGGTTAAGCTTGGCGGTGGCACCAAATCTGGCAGGTCTGCCTAGATCACAGATAGCGTCCAGATCTATGACCACGGTCCATTATGGGAGCGCAACATACTTGGGCAATAATTTTCTTGAGCAGTCCCGCAATTGAAACCATGGTATGGCGAATGTGATACATGGCGAAAGGAGATGGATTGCGGGCCCAAAAGCGGTCTAAGCCCAAACCACCTTTGAGCGGCCCTGCAATCGTTTGTTTATATGGTGTCCTATCTAAGATAACCACGTGGCCGCCCCCTAGGCATTTAATATCATTGATTTCCTGAGAAAAGGCAGTTAATGAAAGTAGAGTTGGTGGTTGAAACCTCGGCTCGATCCATAAATGGAAGGCATGGAAGGCCCGGCCGTGGGGACTGAAACATCAGTTGTGGTACCCCCATGGACAATTTTTTCTGCAGACCCATGTCAATCTGAGCTCGCGTCTGATAGAGGGATACATGAACAGTCTGACAGAAGATTGCTCGGACGCAATGCTTTGAATGTAGTAATGGGATCACACTCTTGATAGTCGAGGACTGATCTGAGTATAAATAGATAGTTTTGATATTTTGTTAAGGGGTCAACTGGTTAAGCAGAGCTCCCTATTTTGTAATGTTTTGATGCCTGAACTGTTCTTTGGTTATGTATCGGATTTTACACTTTCAAATTAATAGAAGTCAGCCTCTTTTCATCTCTTTGTAAAAATTGTGCTAAAACACTTGGGCATGGAGGATCCGGTCGAGGGTTGTTATGTTGTTGTAATGTAGGTTTGATTGAAGTGGTATCGTGACAAGTTTTAGTCAGCTTCCTTATGATATTTTCCCCTCTTACATTGAATGGCTCAGGCATGGAGGATCTAGTCGAGTTGTTGTAGTTGCCTGGTGATGTAGGTTTGATCATTGTGTGTTGTGACTGTGTTGTTTGGACATATTTTAGTGTCTGAAGCTTAATCTTAAGAGTGATCTTGAGTCTGAGTATTTCTTCTCCGAGCCACTTGAAGGCCTGATGCCCATAGCAATATTGTCCACCTTTCTTACTAAGTCTTCCCTTGCTCACACTTAAACTCAATTCATTGACTGAAGTTAGTTGTGGCCCTCACTTCCATGTGCATTTCTTGTCCAGTTTTGTGTTGAACATAATTCATATATTGAGTTTTTTCCATCGACCTCCACTCATATAAAACCAACATCCAACAAAAACTCTGATGGCTACTGGGCTCATTCTTCCGCAATCTGAGGGTGACTTTCAGTGCTAACAAAATTGTTATCTGTTTATCCATGTTTCTTGTAGTTCTTTGTATAGGAAGTGAGGCTTCCTCAGATTTGCTGACATGAGTGGAATTCTCTTCAAACAATTTCCTCTTCCTTGTTTTAGTAGGAGATATATGCATGGGGACATGTTTCTTCTGTACAGATTTGGTTTTCACCTTAGAGGACTGAGTTATAGGTTATGGATTTTGTTCATACTGAACATTCCTTGTTTCTACTCTGGAGGACAGAGGTGTGGGCTCTAGAACTTGCTTCTTTTGTACCTTCCTCATTTTAATCTTCCCCCTACTTCCACTTTTCACCTCAGGAGTCTTCTCCAATTCACTAATCAACTCTTGAGGAAACACAATGGCTGCTTCAGGGGTCTTCTCCAACTCACTAATTGATTCTTGAGGGAACTCAATAGTTGCCTCAGGGGCACCATATGAAACTTCCTTTTGACCAGGTTTCTTCCATTTTCACCTCTCACTTTCTGGCAATTGATTTTTAGGGATCGAGGCTAGACTTGGTTCCTTAGATTGAGAAGGCCACTCCTTCCTGGATGTAGTGGGATCCTCTAGGATTTGTTCTTCTAGCACATCCTTCTTTTGACACTTTTTCCTGCTCTAAATGTTTAGTTCATGGGCCTTTTCTAACTTGCTAACTAGCTCCATTGATAATTCAATGGTTGCCTCGGGAGCACTATCTGAGTGTTCACTTTGCCCAAAGTCCTTTCTTTGTTGCCTTTTAGTTTTTGGAATTAGGGTCAGACTTGTTTTATGAAGTGGGGAGGTCCTTTTTTTCTTGGATGCAGTAGGCTCCTCTATAACAAACTTATCCTTGTCCAATTTATCAACAGGTTGGAATGAACTAGGTGTAAGAGTAGCTTCTTCCCCCCCTAACTTCTTCCCTTTTTTTTCTTTGCCTTTCTACTGGACCCCTCACTACATGTCTTTGTTTCATGTTCTTCTACAGATTTAGAAACTCCTTCTTGAGAAAAATTTTGTTGAAGGAGTTGTTTCGAGTTACTGCCTTGTTTTATCAAGGCATGGACAACCAACAATTTCATTAGTCCATGTTGATGGATACTAGTTTCGGGTTTCTTAGATGCCAATTTAACTCGTCTCACCATTCTTTTAGACTCATCCAGAAGAAATGGGGAAAATCGACTTGTGACCCTCCTTCAAAATGTGACAAAAGTTTTAAATGGTATAAGAAGGTCACGGCATACCTCCCTTCACAAGTGAGAAATCTCTCCAAACTAATGAGCATCGTCCAGTACTCTTCCTTAATACAGCTTCGAGGAATACCTTTGGTCCAATCGGGATCTTGATGCTCCGGCCTTAGAAACTTATGACAAAGCTTTTTGTCGACAATCACCCCCTTAAAATATTTTTCTCTAGAGGAAGGTAAGCCTGTATATTCCACTATGGTGGCCTATGAAATTGTTAATTTCATCTCCCCAAACTGAACACTCTCTACGTCATATGTCTGAGAAAAAGCAAGAGATACTCCCTCATGATAACCTTTGGATTTTTCCAAAAATGGAACCCAGACGGCCTATTCAAATTTCTCTCTGCAAGCTTGGTATTCTTGTGTCTCTCTGTATAATTGGAACACAGGTTCGTGTCTATCAACCGTCATGTTGGCTTAAAGCAATTCTTAAAGCATATGAGGCAACGAAACAAAGAGTGAGGGTTTAGTACTGGATCAGGGAAGCCCGATATGGGGTACCGGAAGGCGATAAAGTATGAAGACGATATGAAGAAACAAAGCACGATGTGAATGCAGATGGTGTGACAATAAAAATGGGTAAATAACGCTCATATGGATGGAAAATCCATCCAAAGGATCATTTGTAAGTTAACATTTGGATTGCAATGGTCACATCCATGGTAATGATGGCAAGGTAAGATAAGTTGAATTCATGAATAACTTATAGGATCGTATGGAGGTTGGTGTCAGATCATGTTCACGGGAGTGTTGGGCAATGATTACAAGAGATGTGGTTGTTATGACCGAAATTCACAAGTATGCAATTGTTTGACATCATCGTGACCGGAACAAAATAATGGTTTGAAATGCATTAAGATGTGGCTTAAATCATTCACATGACACGATGTTGGATCATGGCATTATGATGTTTCTTCACCATATGAACGGAAGTTTTAACTACAGTGTTTTAGAATGAAATTGGTCCTGTTAGAGGTATAATTACCTCGTACTCTCAACATTTCAAGTGCATATGAATGATTTCTATATCAGGAGATGTATACAAGGACTTGCAGAAGTTCATGGTAGGGAGCATGAAATAATTGAGGAAAGGAGGATGCATGAGAGTAACCACATGTTTAATACATATTTAGTCTAATTCTTTAATAAAACGGGGAAAAATAGTGAGCTTATACCTCTTATTACTTGAAGCATTTATATCGAGCAGAAAAAACTTTTAGTATAGGATAAGGAATACCAAAACTTCATCACCAGTATCGGATGACACCTTAGTACAGGACCACTGCTTAGTATTGGACCACTCCAGAGAGTTGTTGTAGTATCGGATGAACACAAGGGTGAATTTGTTGCAATACTAGATCATCTCAGAGTTTTTCCCAGTACCGGATGAACACAGGGGTGAATTTGTTGCAGTACCAGATCAACGCAGAGTTTTTCCCAGTACCGAATGAACACATGGGTGAATTTGTTACAGTACCGAATCATCGTAGAGTTTTTCACAGTACCGGATGAGCACAAAGGCGAACATTTTTGTAGTACCAGAATAGCACAGAGATGTTATCCGGTACCGGATCACCACAAAATTGTATTCTGATACTCAATGAGAATTGGATAAGGTACCTGGTGGTGTGTTCTGTAAACTAGAACTTGTAGGCTGCACTTTGTAGAAATCGCTGGTGTTTTTTGTTGCTATGGAAGAGAACATGTGATTTTATTCTATTGAAAGACCATGTAGGTGAAACAAATAACAACACTTGGTACAGAAACTTTGAATTTCCAACGGAAGCGTCAGAAAATGAGGCAAAAGAATTCAATGACTGGGCTCCAAGCTTTGTAACAAGAAGGTACTCTGTAGCTAGACAACCTCATGTTGAGATTCAAAATCCTCCTCTTTTTGGAACCAAGTTGATCATTTCTCTTGTTGCCACTTCCTTTTTATTATAAAAATAATCCTAACTACTGTTATTCTATGGATTTTTCTCGAGCCCGGATTAGCTAATGCTCACCGGTGCTTTCAGTTTTAAGGAGTCTGAAAAAGTTAAAGAAAACTCCATCTATTGCCTCGTGGATTTTTCTCAAACCCAGGCCAGTTCCTACTCGTCGGTGTTTTCAATTTTTAGGAGTCTAAAAAACTTAAAGAAAACTCCATCTATTGTCCCGTGGATTTTTCTCGAGCCCGGGCCAGTTCCTACTCGTCGATGTTTTCAATTTTTAGGAGTCTGAAAAACTTAAAGAAAACTCCATTTAGCTCCTTTTCCAAAAATGATCTACTAGGGCTGGATAAAGGGTAGACCTATACATGACATATGTCCTCTTTATTCATTTATCTACATGAGAACACAATCAACTTTTTGTTTATGTTAGTAACACCAAAATTTCTATCTAATGACACACTTATTTATAGATATGTACAAAGACAAATTAATTCACACAACAAACTTACTGTGGTGGATCAACAGGAGGAGAAATCCCCTTGCTTACCAATTGCATTTCAGAATTTTGAAGAACATGTATGATAAAATCCTCTTTGGATAGAGGCTTATGATAGACCTTCAATCGATGTCCATTCACGACAAAGGAGGTCTGACTCTCATCAATAATCTTTATCTTAATTGAACCATTGTTGTAAATTGTATCAACTTCATAGGGTCCCAATCATCTAGTAGATAATTTACCTTTAAAATTCTTGAACCTACTATCATATAGTAGGGCCCAATCACCTGACTGAAAATACTTCTTCTTGATGTCCTTATCATGCCATTTAGTCCTTTGTTCTTATATAAGGGTAGTCCTTTGAAGATCATCTTGTTTGATCTCATCAAGCTCATTCAACTGCAATAGCCTCTGTTTTTTAGCTTCATCCAAATCCATCCCTAATTGCATGGCAATCCTGAAGGTTTTCACTTGAAATTCTATGGGAAGAAACACTTGCTTCCCATATACCAACTCATAAGGTGTATGGCCTGTTGTGTTTCTCCAAGCTGTTCTATAGGCCCATAAGGCTTTAGGAAACCTATCAACCCAATCTTTATGATGTAGCTGAACAATATTGGTAAGAATAACTTCTATCACCTTGTTAGTTGATTCCACCTGCCCATTTGCTTGAGGGTGATAAGGTGAAGATTTTCTATGTTTAATTTTATATTGTTCAGTAAGAGATTTGACCAGATTGGAGGTGAATTGGTTTCCTTGGTTAGTTACTATTTCCCGAGGCACACCAAAGAGAGTAAAGATTTCTTCAAAAATAAAATCCAAAACAGATTGTTCATTAGCAGAATATAAAGCTTTAGCTTCCACCCATTTGGTCACATAATCTGTGCAGACCAAGATGTACTTCTTCCTTCGAGATATAGGGTTAATGGGTCCTACAAAATCCAAAGCCCATTTCTCAAAAGGTTCAATTACTACATGAGCTTGGAGGGACATATCATCCATTGCAGTAGGTTTTCCCATCCTCTGACAATCATCACAGTTGGCCACATACTTCTTTGCATCCTTGAAAATAGTTGGCCAATAGTAGCCGGACTGTAATATCTTGTATGTTGTTCTGTTATCAACAAAATGGCCCCCACATGGACCATCATGACAAGCTTTGAAGATTTCATGCATCTCATCCTCGTGGACACACCTTCTGATCACCAAATCAGGCCCAGTTCAGTATAAACAATCATCATGCCACATGTAATTGGCACTTAGCTGGACAATTCTCTGTTTTTCTTGGAAGGATAGATTTTGAGGTAGATTTCCTGTTACAAGATAGTTGGCTACATCTGGATACCAAGGAATGTAAGTAGAAATAGCAAATAAATTCTCATCTGGAAAATTGTCATCTACTGGTGCATTATCACCTGTATGAATGAGTCTAGACAAGAAATCAACAACTAAATTATCTCTTCTAGGCTTGTCAATGATGGTATTGAATTCTTGTAGTAATAACAACCATCTAGTTACTCTAGCATTTGTAATAGGTTTGCTCATAAAAAATATGATGGTTGAATGGTCTATATGTACAAAAACTTCATACCTTATTATGTAGTGTTTGAACTTATTAATGGCGTGTACTACTGACAAGAATTCTTTTTCAGTGACCGTGTAATTTACTTCAGTAGGTGAAAGAATTTTACTGACAAAGTATATAGCATATGGAATATGGCCTTCCCTTTGTCCTAAAACAACCCCCAAAGTTGTATCCAAGGCATCAGTGCATATATGAAAAGGAAGAGACCAATTTGGTCCTCTTAAAATGTGGGCACTTGAAAGCTTTGTCTTTAAAATTTCAAACGAAATCTGACATTGTTCATTCCAACAAAATTCATCCTTTTTTGCTAACAGTTTGAACAATGGGCCGACTAGGTTTGTAAAATTCTAAATGAACCTCCTATAGTAACTACCATGCCCTAAAAAGATTCTGACTTCTTTCTGTGAGCTAGGGATTTTGATTTGAGAAATGATGTCAATCTTGGAAGGGTTTACCCTTATTCCAGTACCGGAGATGTGATGACCTAAAAAAATTCCTTCAGTAAGCATCATTCTATATTTTTCATGACTGAGGGAAAGGTTGGTTTCTTTACACCTAATCAATACTTTCTCCAAATTGTCCAATGCTTGCTGGAAATCATCCCCATATACTGTGAAGTCATCCATGTAGACTTCTACACAATCATGGGTCAAATCAGAGAAAATGGCCAAGACAACCCTTTGAAAGGTAGCAGGGGCATTACACAAACCAAAAGGAAGAACCCTGTAAGAATAGGTACCCCATGGGCAAGTAAATGTGGTTTTGTCATGATCTTCTGGTGAAATTTGGATCTGATTGTAACCACTAAACCCATCTAAGAAAGAAAAATGCCTCTTCCCAAACAAAGTGTCCAAGACCTGGTCTATGAAAGGCAAAGGAAAGTAATCCCTGTAGGTATCCTTGTTCAATTCTCGGAAGTCCACACAAATCCTCCATTTACCATTATTCTTAGGGACAATAACTAATGGGGATACCCACTTACTATCCGATATAGGGTAAATAAAATTGGCATGCAAGAGTTTTTCGAGTTCTTCTTTCACTATGTTTTTTAAGGCTGGGTTCATTCTTCTTTGGGGTTGCCTAACAGGTCGGATTTGATCATTGGTATAAATATGATGCATACAAGTGTCAGGATGAATCCCTTTCATGTCGGAGTAATCCCATGCAAAAGAACCAGATTGTCCTTGAATCATTTGAATCAATTTTTGTTGTTGATCTGTTTCTAAGCTAACATTGACGTACAAGGATTTTCCAGGACTAATTTCAACAGCCTGGACAACTGATTCTTTCCCTTCATCTACTTGTGAAATGGTAGCCACTATAGAGGTGGAGGGGTGCGAGATTTTCTGGAATTCAAAGCTAAAGATATGTGTATATTCAGGAAAAGATTGAGGGTATTCAATGCATTAGGTATCAGCCAAAAACAAGCTTAAAATATGTTCTTCAGTTTGCTCTTGATCTCCTTTTAATTGTTCGAGTGTTAACAAGGGTTGAGTACAGTCCTCCTCCCCATAGGGATTCTCCAACCAGAGAGGAACTTCAGTGGCTGGTTGGGCATGAGGAAAGAGAATAATTTTTTGACTTTGGGTGCCATTGGAAATTGTCATCTTTCCAGACCGACAACTAATAAACGCATCAACAGTGGCCAAACAAGGTCGGCCAAGCACTAGTGGATGTCCTGGTTTAGAGGATTTGGGATGAATCACTAAGAAATCAACAGGCTATTCCCAAGAGGCCAAAGTGACTGTTACATCATCTAGACTTCATGTTGGGCTGATGACTGATTTGTCTACTAATTCCAGCAAAGTCTGCGCTGGTATTAGGTGATTTAGTTGCAGCATTTTCATGGTATCCACCTGGATAACATTTATTGTTGTCCCTAGATCAATAAGTGTGTTTGGCAAAGAAACACCATTAATCTCTATGGTCACCACTGGATTTCCTGGATCATTATAATTAGATGGCATTTCTAATATAAATTATGATAATTGTCCAACCACTTGTATAACAGGAGGCTCCTTGCTCTTCCTCCCTGGCTTTTTAATGCAAAGATCCCTTACAATCATAACATAAATAGGAATATCCTTGATGGCCTGAAGTAGGGGAATATTTACACGTATGTTTCTAAGTTCAGTCTCTAGATTATTCCCCAGAGGTACCTCAGATTTCTTCACAAGTAACCTTTCTGGATAAGGGGGAGGATTAGTTTTCTGAGGTATTTCTTCTGGGTGAGGAGTGTGAGGAGGAACTTCCTATTGTACAGGGGTGTCTCTTCCTTCATCTGATTGGTTATCCATTTGTTCTTCTTCTTGAACTACTTGGTTATCTACTTGTTCTTCTTCTCGAACTACTTGATTATCTACTTGTTCTTCTTGTTGAATAACCACAATAGGATTTGGTTTATTCAAAGCCCTCTCTGATCTTAATTCAATTCCATTAAATGAAGCAAGAGTTATCACATAAATAGGGAAGGTTTGTACTTCAAGATTTTGTACAAGCTGTGTAGGTCTATTATTTGGATTAGGAATGGGTTGTGCAGGAATAGGGGTAGGCCAAGGAGGATTTGTGATAGGTGCAGCTTGCATTTGTTGTTGCATATTTGGGTTCATATGCAATGTAAGTTGTTGCTGCAAATTTGGGTTCATAGGAAATGTAAGTTGTTGTTGCAGTCGTGGAGGTGGAGGGAGAGCAGGGGTATTAAATCTCGATAGCAAATGAGAGATATTGGAAGGGTATTGTGGGTAGGTGGGAAAGGTTATTGGCTAAAAGGTAACATTCCCATATGCATGCCCCCTCCATCCTTGTTGCCAAGGCTGGATTTGTGGTTGCTGAGGTGACCATTGAGGGTAAGACATTGGAGGTGCCCTTTGTTGATGTGAATATTGTGTGGTAGGATCTACAAACATATTAGGATTTTCCATGCCCTCTTGGGGGGGTA
>SNQJ01S0054342.1:13846-43726 GCA_010110895.2 Picea sitchensis | reverse complement strand
GAGTATATGCTGAAACACCAGGTTGTAGTATATGTTGAAACACAGTGCTGAGTCATATGCTGAAACACCAGGCTGTAACATATGCTGAAACAGTGCTGAAACTGAGTTTGGCATTTAAATTTGACTATAAAATCAGCGAGACTGAAACTGGGTTGGGATTTTGAAAAATTAACATGATATATAAATGTTATTGCAAACTATGAAACCTTTGTATATTCATCTGTAATATTCTTCGTTTCCCAACTCTTTTCACAAATGAAAAAATTCTTCTTTGGGTCATCTGAACCTTGTCCTCAAAACTCTGGTAACCCAATAGTTGGAGTACTTTTACCATTGTGATTTTGTTTGTACTACCACCTCCGTACAATGTATATACTTGAATATAGTCCTTACTAAACTTATACTTCTTCTTGAATTTCCACTAGACCCACATCCTATAAAAATCCTTCTACCACTAATAACTTGCTGGTTAACTGGTTTTTCTTCTTTAGATGTTTTAGTCGCACATGGGGTTGTGGGTTCCTCACTAGTTCAGATCTGGAATGGAGAGCCTTATTCTGCGCTGGACCCTTGACCTATGGTTTTATTCTCATATGTGGCATGCAATATTTCCTCAATCTTTCTCATCACACAAATATCCTCTACCTCTTCCTCATCAATTCCCAATCCCTCTCGCTCGGCTACTTCCCTATTCTTACTATTAATCTTATATTGATAGGGTCGTCCATTGCACATCACTTTTGCTTTCCTTATTATATCTCTGGTTTGTTCCTCATCTATCATGATGGGGTCCACTTCTTTTTTATTTTGGCCTCTCTCCAGAGCCTTCTCCATATCTCAGATCTTCCTTAGTGCTCCCCCCAACTCTCCCATGCATGCTAAGTGATCTAGTTGTCTGATTCCATGGTCATCATGCCTTTATCATGTAATAATATATTGATCGACATGTAAAGATACCTAATTTACCCCCCTCTTGGTCCCTTCAGGAATTCCTTCTTTGTAGCAGTATATGACTTTGTTGTATCAACTGAAAATTCAGTAATAAACCCCGCAGTAATACTTTCTAACCAGAAATCTATGGCACACGTGAATTTATTATTGACCCTTTCCAATCATGTAATATTCTCAACAGTCCACTCTGCTGGACTAATCCTATTAGTTGGATGGGTATCCTTTAACCTCAATATCCACTCATGTAATAACTCTAGAAACTAAAATAAATATGCCTCATACAAATCAGTAAACACATATCTCTACAGATACTTGCGTGGTGTATACCTGGAGCTTCATTTTTCTTTCTATGGAAAATCTAGTTGCTTTGTTTCCAACCATCTTTCAATGTCTTTCTTCATAGGATTCCAAGGCCTAAACATCCCCTTTTACTAGTGCATTCTCTTCATCAAACCCCTTCTAAGATATTCTTCTGAGTTCTAGCTGGAAACAAAACCATTTGTTGGATGTGTGGCCTAACCCAGGTTCTACCTTAGTTCTCCAACAAAACACTAGAAACCGTCAGCCCATATGGTAAACCAGAAGGAAACAACATGCACAGAGTGCATAGCGCAGTATCACCCGAGATGTCTTATGGGTGATTACATTACCCAAGTGTCTGTAATCATGGAAGGGATTGGGGATGTTATTCTTCCTCTGCTCTTACTTTAACATGCATCATATTATACCATTAATTTCGATATAACATTTAACTCATTCTTCATTATCATTATTTTTCACTAGAAAATACTATTCTATATATTCATCATTCAGTCATAATTGTATAAACATAAAAAACATCATTCAACTCATCACACATGAATTTACCATGGTTCACCCCACCTGGGATATGTACAAAAATATATTCTCATTATTTACTCTTCATAAAAAATTCAGCATTGCACCTGTTACATCAAAATGTGCATTTAGAATGCACATATGTGAGGTAGACCAGAGTTGCACCAAGCTACACAACTTGTGAACTGACCCTCAATTATACTTCATGATTCTCCAAAACTCAAAAGTTCTCCAAAAATAAGTTCTTCACACATTATTTCAAATACATGCCTATCTACCTCATATATCCTATTTATATTAAAAAAAGTGGGTAAAAACCCTTACATCATACTCCAAAACCCTAATTCTATGTGGACTCAGCTTGTCCACTTTCTAACTACCTTCCACGTGGTTGGTCTTTGATCGAACTATTTCTTGCTTTGACTCTACATTGATCTTCCTTAATTCCACGTGTGCTACTTCCTTTGTCCCCTGTCGCATTGTTTTCCCTTCTTTTCTAGCATGCATCGCTTCCTTGGTCCCTTCTACCTCGTTTACTGACCCCAAAATTTCCTTCTCCAACACCCCATATAATCCTCAAGTCAATGGAACAGTGGATGCTTTCAATAAGATCTTGGAGAATGCTTTGAAAATTTTTTGTAGGTAGAGATGATTGGGACTTAAGAGTTCCTATAGTTTTATGGGCTTACATGACTACAGGTAAGGATATTATAGGGAAGACACCTTTCAGGTTGGTATATGGGAAAGAAGCATTAATGCCTATGGATTTTATTCTACCTAGTATGTGCATTGCATAAATCATAGATCTTTCATACTTTGGTGAAATCAAGGAGATATTGGCATAGTTGGTACAACTTGAATACTATCGGTTTGTCATATGTTTTCAGCAACAACTACAAAATGCTAGAGTGAAGTCTTGGAATGATTGAAACATTCAACAAAAAAGGTTTCAAGTGGGAGATTTGGTATTACTCTATGACAACAAGTTCATGCAGCATGTAGGGAATTTTAGAGTGCATTTGTTAGGACGCTATGCGATTTATCATGTGTCAAAGACAAGTGTTGCGCAGTTGGAAACCCTAAATGGAGAAGTCCTCAGAAGAATGGTGAAGGTAAGTAGGTTGAAACTCTATAGAGACAACAAACACTCTGTGCAGTAATATGGGTTGCGCTAGAACACATGTATCATAGTATTTATATTATAGTAGGAAGGAAAACACAAAAAAAACAAATAAAAAGTATAAAAGGGAAGAAAATAAAATAAAAAATAAATATAGAAAAAAGGAAAATATTAGAGTACTAAGGCATAAGAACTGACACATGAGGAATGGTTATCACACATTAGAATACAACTGCGTTGATTTAGAAAATAAAGAACAAAGGAAAAAGACTGTGAAGCGAACAGATGCAAAAACAATAATAGTTGCGCAATTTGGTAATGAAAAGACCATTAAAATCATTAAAGAATGGAAAGGATGGCTATGAAGTGGGAATGATTGGTCATAAAGGCATCGTATAATATTAAATGGTGAAGGACGCCAAAAATCTTGAAACATTGGAAGTACGAGGGAAAAATCACATGATATATTTAGTAATAAAGATGCATTTAGTTAAGAACTCATGAACCACGTTGGTGGATTAGACAAGGTAGTTAAGGTGTCAAGAGACATGCATAGTTGAAAAAAAGGCACAAAAACAACATAAGGTCATTAAGTGTAAGTCATTGTTACATGCAATAAAGAGAAAAACAAAGTGAATCCGAGTGCACCAGAGTCGAGCTACAACTATCAGAGACTAGATGGAGAGCCAGTTAAGGAATTTTTCACACTAGATGAATGGCCTTGCCAAATGTTGCAGCATCGTATGCAACAACGCAAAAATAGGAAAAAGGACGAGTAGAGACAACATAGGTCAAGGAGGTAGTCAGAGCTTCAGCTTCAGATTCACAAGCTATTTTCCAGAGAGAATACCTTCCACACAGGATGGATAATGCACCACCAATCACTATAGCAATGAATGGGAAATACCCGTTACTGACATCACCAGTGCCACTTGGTGTAAGAATTGAAGGAGAGATGCTTGGAAAGGCTACAGGCCTTAATTTCATGAATCATGACATCATCAATGCACAAAAATTCTTGGAGTTGTCTAGGGAAAAATATCTTTTCACTAAGAGTGTACCAAGAATAGGAGAAATCCTACTGGAGACACGGGAGTGGGCAACGAGATTGGAGAAGGCGTGCCTACTAAACCTATTAGAAATTCCACATTTCGGGTGAATTTTGGATATTAATGTATGTGTGAAGGTGTTTCTCAGCTATGTCCATGGGGGGACATTGTGGATAGATCCCCCAGTGTCAATTGACACTGCATTGATTGCATGCATTGAGGACTCCCAAAATCTAGTGAGGATCCAACCATTTTTTTAATAATACTGAAGAGAGATCCCTCTCAATGTCGATGAAGGAAAAGTTCCAGAATTTTTGAGGGAAAAGGGGGATAGAAGTGAAAATCATCAATGATAATAATGTTAGGTTTGTGACATAGACATTGGCCTGCAATTTGTTGCGTAAATTTCAAAAGGATGAAGTATCAATTGTAGTCATTGCAGTTGCAAAAAAATGTGTTGAAGGGGTTCATATGAACTAGGCCACCCTCTTGGTGAACCATTTTTTGCAGGATTCTATTAAGGCCTAGGAAAATGGAATGGAATTCCATTATGCATGGTTGTTGATATTGATTGCATTGGTCGGGTGGAAAGAACCAGGTTACTACCAGCACATACACACATCAGGAAGAGGCAATTTGGCCAGGATATATCCCAACTTATGGCATACGATGATTAAGAGAAGATAAAACAACACCAATGCCAAATTTTATATATACCTGGAAAATATCATGCATCTAGTTTCACACACATCGCACATATCAACAAAGATGGTAGAAACATATAAGGATATCACATGTTTTAAAGAAAGTATGCACCACATGTATGTGCATGCCAAGAAGGACCCAACAAATCAGTATTTTTCAACCAGTTATAGGTTGATGAAAGAGGATGTGTGTTTGATAGTGAATGAATGGGAAGATGGCTGGAAAATCCCAACAAAGAAAATAGGGAAACCATAAGAGGAAGCAGAACTAGATAAGAGTTATGAAGAACCATATGAGGAACATGGAAATGATTACACTGATGGAGTAGGTGATATTCCTATCCCATCAACAGTCCTCGAGACAAGACTAAAAAGGAAGGATAAAGGGAAATACCCATTAGGAGGGGCATGAAAGAAGAATAAGGTGCACAGAGAAACCCCAATTTATACTTTAACTAATGATGATATCGACTGCATAGGATACGAGGTATGGGATGTTTCAAAATAAATAATTGAGGAGGAAACCAGGAAAGAAGAGAAATAACATAGAGTGAAGATCAGTTGGTAACACTCCAACAATTCTTAACACCTGTTATCCTAGAAAAAGAGAGAAAAACAAAGGGAGGTCCATCCATTATTCCAAGGAAGGAAGAAAAGAGTGTGCATTCGGTCTTCACCCAGTTAACAACCATATATAGAAAAATTCATATTGAGACAGACAGACTCGAATTTCCAATGTCCAAGTTTAAATAAGAGGTGAATGTGCTAGGACACCTGAACATAGTGGTATCGAGGATACCAATCCAAGGACTACAACAATTGAATATAGGCTTACTGCAAGAGATAAATAATAGAGGAGATGAAGCACATCAGGTGCTCATGAAGATTATGGATGAAAGATATCAGTTGCAACAATAGTATGCCATCGATACCTAGTAGAATAAGGAGTTTGAAGGCCGAGTAGAAGAGGTAATGAAAGATAAGAAAGAGTTCAAGGAAAGGGTAAGGAAATCCCTCAAGGAGAAGGATGAAGCTGAAAATATAACGCTTAAAACAAAAGCAATTGTCCAAAAACTATACAAGTCTATTCTAGAAGTCCCCATAGTAATAGAAGCTACTATGGAGGAGAAATTATTGAATATCAATGAATTCATCAAGGGATTCTGATCATAGATAGAATATCTACAATTGTGGAGTGCGTCGGGTATGCTGCCAGAAGTCAAAGAAGGGAGGGAGAGAATAGAGACGACAATAGTTTCCAATATAAAGAAGATAGAAGAAGACTGTGCCAAACTATGTGAGGAGAGCACATATATATGGACAGATATTATAGATGATCCAGAGATGAATATCGTAGAGTAAAATTTAAGAGAAGCACAGGAACAAGAACAATAAGATTTAGAAAGGGTCACTATACTTCCACTAGTGAAACATATGACAACATTTTTTTCACAGAGAAAGTCATACCTGGACGTGGAGAAAATGAGGGATCAATAAAAGATCCTTTAGTAGTGTTTAGGTCCACTACAGGAAGAATTAGTGTGGGTGATCGGTGAATTGGCAACTGTGTAGGGAAAGGTAAATCACAAAGCCCTTGAAGAAGAAGATAAATTGACAAGCTTGACTGCGCAGGGGGAAAAGAGATTAAATAAATAGAGGTAGAGATACTAAAGGAAGTGGATTTTTCTAAGGAAGCCTACCAAAATTTCATTGTGGCATGGAGAAGTAGGAAACAAGCCTTAGTGGCATGGGACAAGCCACAGGTGAGTGTTGGGGTCCTGTTGGATAGGCATTTTTGGGATACAATTTTGGGAAAAATCCTAAGTATAAAAGAAGTGCACAAAGGAGAAGAAGAAAGGATGGGGAGTGCATAGCTGAGGTTCATCCAGAAGGACAATGTGAAGTAAGAAGAAAAAAATAGGGAATAAAGCAAAGAGAAGAATAAATCATAATAAAGCGGGAAAAAGGAAGGATGACAACTTGACAGGATAAAGATGGAAGTACACTCAAAATCAGGGGGAAAGGTAGTCAGAGTGCAAAAGAAGCATGTGAATGGAAAGTATGAAGAAAACAGTTGGACAACTAGTGAAATGAAGCTATCATGCATTGTAATGAGGGTTTTGGGGGGAACCAAGTAGGGTTTTAAGACCTATATTTTATGTATGAATATGCAATGGGTTGGGAGAATAGGGTTTCCTTCGTATGGTTATTCTTGAGTAGTATTGTGGATTTTGATCCAAACTACCGAGAATTCTTTTCAGTAAGAAGGTTAATAGGATAGGCTGGGAAGGGAGAGAATCAATGTTTGAATGTAAGAGATTATGTAGAGAGAGGGAAGATTGCATTGGAGAACGATTAGGCTAGGAGAAGAGAAAGATAACCATGGCATATCTTTGTAAGGGTAGTGTGTAATCCTAAAACAACCATTAAATGCCTAATAAAGAAGCCAACCATTGTGTATGTAGCCCAAAGTTGGGTGTACCACATTAAATCTGTGTCATATGTATTTTAGGTGATTTCTTATGAATTATGTGTGGATGCATGTTAGAGTAGAGTTGTGTTATATGTAATCCTTGTGCAACAACCATGACTGTTACAACAATGAGTTTAAGATGTAATCTAGAATATAATGACAATATGAATATGAATCACTAAGTAGTTAATATAGAACAATGATAGAATTATGCACACATAACTAATAAAGAAAAGTGAACACAATGGTCACCTCCCATTCCCTCACTATTGCAGAAACTTGATTCTTGTAGTCCCAATAGATACTTTGGGTGAGACTTCATTTGTGTAAGCAGGTTATGCTGAAAGGGATGATGTCTGGTGGGATTTGTTGTGGTTATAGATAAATCGAACCTAGGGTATTACAAATTTCACGCAGATCCAACAAGGCATTTTCATTTCAAAAACCAAGTACATCAAATAAATGTTGAAGAAGTTCAAAATGGAAGATTGCAAACCAGTTAGTACTCCTATGGTGATTGGTTGCAAGATCAAAAAATATGATGAGTCTAACGAAGCATATCATAGACTCTACTAATCGATGATTGAAAACCTACTCTATGTGACAACCTCAATACCATTGTAATTCAAGCAGTTGGATGAGTTGCAATATTTCAAGCAACACCGAAGGAAAATCATGTTCTAGCTATAAAAAGAATCATTAGATATCTTAAAGGAACAATAGAGTTTGGGATGTGGTATCCAAAATGGAATGATTTGACTATGGTCACCTATGAAGATATACATTGGATAGGAATCATTGATGATCGAAGAAGTACTAGTGGAGCAACATTTTATTTGGGTGATTGGCTCATATCCTAGTTAAGTAAGAATCGATCCTCAATATCATTGTCTAAAATGTAAGCATAATACAATGCAACAACATGTTGTACTTATGTTCTCTCGAGGAAGTAAAACCTACAAGATATACAAGTAAAGTATGATGATCCCATTTCAACATTTTATGACAACACCAGTGGTATCAATATCTCCAAGAATCCAGTGATGCATTCCAAGACCAAACATATTCCAATCAAGTTTGATTTTCTGCGAGAACAGGTTACAAAAAATAATATCAAGTTAGAGTAAATTGGAACAAAGGAACATATTGTATACATATTCACTAAACCTCTTTGAGGAGAGAAAATTGAGTATATTTGAGAGAAACATGGAAGAATTTATGCTCCACACTGATCTACACATATTTCTCTCAGGATAGAAGGTAAGAAAAATCATTTATGTAGAGATGATAAAGTAATATTAATATGAATTATTTTCTATATGTCATTAGTTTAATTCAGCGAGAAGCACCAATGGAAAAAAACACCAGAAGAGAGAAAGTTCATAAGAATCTTTCTAGGGGAAGTTACCCTTTTCCATTGATGTGAAAGGGGTAGAAAGAAAAGAAGCTTACAGGAATATGGGGGGGAATTGGTTGCAGGGGGAACATGCGTGTTCCCATCAATACCAAAGGAGGAGATTGTTGAAAAATTGATTGTCATTGATTTCACCTTTAGAGGAAGTCTATAAGCCTCTAGAAGTAATGGGTATAATTAAAGAAGTCTCCAAAGTGGTCCCTTATGATGTAGCTTTAAACATGTCCCTCACAAGAAGACACTTTGAAGAAGTATAAAAGAAACCTAGAGGTGTGTTCATGGGGCTTGAAGTTGAATAAATAAAATGAGGTTGAAGAATACGTCAAGTGTATACAAAACCCTCATACACAAATATTCCTCGTCATGTCATTTTTAACAGTAGGTAGTATGCCATGTGGTTCCTCATGGTTGAGAAGTTATGAGGTCATGAAGTTATAATCCTTGAAGAATGGTTAAGAATCACCTAAACAGTTGCAAAAAGAAGTTACAAGTCATTAATTAAAGGTTAAAACAATTATAACAAGAAAGTACAGGTCAAGAAAGTTATAATCGTACTTTATTGACATAATTCTAATGCAGGTTATGTTTTCATCGTTGGTTCAAAACTTGTCACTTGGGCCTATAAGAAAAAAAAACATGTTTCTCTCTCATTAGTAGAAGAAGACTACCGAGAATCAGTTAATGCAACTCAAGAAGCATCATGGATTTGACAAATCCTTTCAAATTTTGGATTCTAACAATATCATATGACCACTCTTTGGTGCAACAATCTGAGTGCCATCAATATCACCAAAGATCCATTTCAACATCAGCATATGAAACAGATTGAGATACACATGCAGTTCATCATAAATATCATTCATGATTGAGTTATTGAAGTTCTCTTCTGCCCTACAGAAAATCAAGTTTTAGATATTTTCACAAATTCTCTTACAAAAGTGATGTAGAGATCAAGAATTTTCCATTAACGGGGGATAGGCTCTAATTCCTCCTTCCTTATTCTATTGTGTTTCCTTTGTAAATAATTCAATCCTATCCCAAGTTTTTTTTAAGGGGGGATGTTAGGATATTTATACATTTAGTATTTAGTTAATATTAACTTGGTATAATGTGTCGTTAGGTAAAAGTGTGTTTCTTAGTGTTTTTTTTTACTATGCATTAGTATGCATTTGTAGTTAAGAAATGCGATGGTCATGATATGTTCCCGACATAGATTGATTATATGAATCATATTCTCCTTGATATTAATGACTACATTGATCTATGGATTAACCCAATTGTTCCATGATATCTATTTAAAGAGAATGGAGGGTCATTTTTCGATGATTGATTGTGAGAAACTCTCTTGTAAATATCTTTGTAATATTTTATTTTGCATTAATAAATTACTCAAGGTGTTTATGTTGGTTGGGGTGGTGGGTGTTTCCCCGTAGGGGTATTACCATGTGAAAACATCGATGTGTTGATCTTTGATATGGTTGTGTGTGTGGTTACTAATGATGTTTGTCCTCTGTTGGAATAACTATTTTTTCAAACAATATTTTGACATACTGGCACGTGTGTTTCCAGTATTTTCCCATTGGATACTTGTTCCCATTCATATTTCTTAATATACTTTCCAAATTGGTATACTTCTCATATACTGATGGAGGTAATTGATTGAAAATCATATTCAAATTATTCAGTAGATAAAAATATCCTTCTAATATCTCTACAACATCTTTCCCCTTGAAGGTACCATCAATATTTCCAAATTTAGGATCAATTCTCCTTGTTTCCTCTAGTAGATGATGACAAATTTTATTTGGGTAAAAATATCCATGTCCATCCAATAAAGGTGTAAGCCAATGCTTCATGAAATCACTAAAAATATTCTTGAAAGAGATGATCTCCCTCAAAATATTGACCAATGTTGACATTGACCTGGGCCCTTTGAATCAACTGGTAGAGGTAAGGGGAAGAAAAAGTAGGGTCAGAAAATCCCCCTTCTCTATCATTCAAGTGGTCTTCAAATAAACATGATTTCTTGGGAAACTGGGATTTTCTAGGGATCAATTAGGTAAACATTATATCAATATATAGGGGAAACTAACACAGAAAATGGAATGATGAGGGTTAGGGGATCATGATTACCTATTAAATTGGATTAATGAGTGTGTGAATAGGAGTGAAAGTGGATTTCACCATCATCAACTGATTTCAATGCTATGGGACCACTTCGTATATGAAAAATAATCTTCCTTATGCCCACAAGACCACTTTAATCTTTTTTTAATTTTTTAATGTCAGGTGTCATCTATGTGGCATCGCCGTCAAGCCACCTATTCACAGTATTCCATAAGCTCTTCTCCAAATTTTACAGAATAAATTGGGTCCCACTGCTACATGTCAACTTCCAATTCAACCACATGGATGCCTTCCTAGTTTGGAATTATCTCCACTAGTTGTTATGAGAAATCTTACCCTACGAACAAGTTAATCTCCCCTTTGGACCAAGACCCTTCCTTTGGTCCAAAGAAATAAGTAAAAAATGGTTTCTACTTTCCTCATATATCTAATTCATTAACCTATAGATACAACAAACAAGACCCACATGTTTCTCTCCAAAGTGTTTCCTTGATCCATCATTTTTTCCTCATTGTTCCAATTCCTCCAGCGATCAAAGAGACCCACAAGACAAGGGAAAACCTTTCTACTTCACACTATATATATCTATATATATATATATATATATATATCTATATATATATATATATATATATGCTATATATATATATATATATATATATATATATATATACCCAATTTTTACTTAATAATAGACATTATCATAAATAACATAATGAAAGGAATAATCCAATTTAATATTAAATGGAAAGCAAAAAGAAAGAAATTTGAAAGGAATAATCCAATTTAATATTAAATGGAAAGCCAAAATAAGGAACTTACAAATCAAGGTGATTTCAACGCAATCTTCTACAAGATCTCCTCATCCATCCCTTACATGAAATTATCAAGATCAAAATTTTGATGCTTCAATGGATTTCTCTCTCTTGGGATCAAATGTTTGACACTTGAAATATTCTCATCTTTCAGCTTGAAAATGCCTTCAATTTATAGGATTTGGAGGCTCAACCACCATGGGATAATTAGGGAAGTGGCTGAGAATATGTCTCCATGAGTTGGGATTTGATCCTAAGATAGTTCCATAGGATAGGATTCGACCCAA
This sequence comes from Picea sitchensis, assembly GCA_010110895.2. Classification (NCBI taxonomy): domain Eukaryota; kingdom Viridiplantae; phylum Streptophyta; class Pinopsida; order Pinales; family Pinaceae; genus Picea; species Picea sitchensis. The sequence continues at coordinate 31,949 of SNQJ01S0054342.1, read as the reverse complement.
AAAAGACCTCATCTATTCAGAGCTATCCCTTAGGAAAAGGTGGGATTCACCATATTTTTCTCCAACCAAACTTTCACTCCCCTTGAGTTCGAGATAGAGCACTAGTAGTGCTCCTTAAAAAAGGAAAAGGGTAATCTCCCTAATGCAGTGTCTCTCCCCTAGAATATCAAGGAGGGTGACACACTTCATAAATTTTCAACAAATGGAGCTCCCCCAACATGTCTAGGGGGGAACCACCCTTCATAAATTATCAACACATGGTCCATTTCCAAGTAAAAGGAATTTTTTAGACATTGAATTGATGGGTTTATTCCTCTAATATGACTTAGGGATCATGGAAAATGGTTTTCATGGTTTCAAGAAGTTGAGACAATTGTAAAAGTGAATTAAACACTTAGTAAGTTTCATACAACACTTGACAAAGTGCGTGTGACACTTAGTAAGGTGCATATGACACTTTGCGACACTTGTGACACTTTGGGACACTTAAGTGTGGCACTTTTATGTGTAATAGATTCCCCCTAGAGTGTGAAGTCAGAAGAGAAACTAATGACCGAAAAACTTTTCAAATTATTGAATTCAAAGGTGTTGGAGTAGGGGAACCTAGTAGAAGCTGAAAACAACCATAAAACAATATAAATATATGTTTCATTCCTGAGGCAGACATACATATGCTTGGAATACGATTTGAATCAAAGCATAGCCACTGAAAAATACACTGTGGATCCATGGGAATATTTACTAAGGATATGAACACCAGAGAAACAATGTGGATCGATACCTCCATGACATGAACTGATCGTGGCCACAAAAAATACACAGTGGAGATATGACAAGACAAAACATAGCCATAGATCAATAGAATGTGGATTTATGTTCTAGTACATTTATCAGTATGATTTCTAGCACAGAGATGATACTAGAATATTTTACATGTTCAAATGATCTCCATCATATTCTGGGAAAATCATATAACATAGTGAGAACCCAACCTAGGGTCTTTGTTATGATCCCGAATTAGTATGATTCTATCCATGCGAATAGATGAATTGATGTCGAACATGGTAGAAACCACTTGATTACCAGTCATTGAGGTATATCATTAAAAAGTGCTAGGGAAATCACCAATCATGATAATGATTCCCAATGTACCTTTAGCACATTCCAGCGAATGTGAATAAATGAGCTAAGGTCGAACATTTTTGGAATCATTGATAGGAACAGATTCATCGAAGGAGGTACATGATGTATCCCCCATAATCAACATGAAACTAACATAGGAAAGTGATGTGAGATGGTGGATTAAATGAGTATGGACTGACACAAGAATGGAAATTGGTAATACTGCATATGGTTGGTTTGGAATGAAACTTCCCTTGAACATTGTGAGGCACGAAATATGACTTGGTATAATTGACTCGAGGAATACCAAGAACATAATTTGGTGACAATAAGAGAACTCTTTGACTAGAACAAAAACGTATAAAAACACATGGAATTGGTATGACTTAGAGATAATCATATTACCCAACTATAACACAAGATGCAAACAGGTGCCATGTTCAAGGGAGAAAACAATAGCTACCATAATGGATTCCAAAAACATTGACCCACTTCTTTCAATTTCCCCTCGCCTTGATTGTTATGTACGTCTTTGTTTATTAACTAGATTGAAGAGGATAACAAATGCTCAGTATATCTCATGTTCGATGAGTCCCTCGACATATCATTAACAAACCTAAAGAAGGAGGGGTTCAATCCTATATAGGTCCTTCAATGAATAATTTTACGAGCCCAGAGAAGGTAAACTTAGTGGTTTTTTACATTTATAGAGTTTGAAAATAACTTAAAGATGACTCCATGGATGACGTTTTCATAAATTTAGTCCTCCAATACTGAATAAAGTGTAAAATAATACAAGGGAGAACTCTTCTAGTCATGCTTTACTAGAGTATTCATTTTTCATAATTACTATCACAAGGCCCAAAAAGAGATAAAATGTCACTCGAAATACGCCCTTTCAAACCTTTTAAATGGTGTGAAAGGAATCAATCTCACTCGAAAATATTTTCATGTTTAGGGAGTCTAAAAAGAGCTTAAAGGAAACTCCAAAGAGTTCCTTTTTCGTATAGCTTTTATGACTTTGAAAAAGAGATAAATTATACTTGGTAACATATTCTCATGTATTAACAAGAACGAGAAAGAACAAATATTGATATCGGTAACCTATTATCATGTATTTATGAGCATGAGAAAGAACAAAGACTAAGCTCGTTCTAGAAAAGACTACTATGTTACGATTAGAACGACCCCCAAGAAAGGATCACTCCTAGCAGTGCATCTCTCTAGAGGTATTTTACACCCATCTTGTTTGGTAGAAGCTAGTGGCTTTGCTCCAACATGATTTCTATAGGTTGGATACCTTCCTCCCAAGCGTCGTTTTCTCCGTCAACTCTTCTTCTTTCCTCGTTTAAGCGTCTCGATACTAATAGGAATATTTTCACTAGGCGGAGGAAAAGAAGGTTCAAGTATTTGATTCAGAGGAAGACTTGATTCGAATGGAGGGGGGTCTATTTCATTTTATAACAAGATTGACAGAGACAATGAACTATGCTCGTAAGTGTTATTTTCATTTTTTAATGATCTTGACATGGGAAAAGAACTATGCTCGTAAAGACCATGTACTACCAAAGGATCAAGTGATTCTAGGGATTGTTGCACCTGAGTCAAAATTATATTTAACATGGAAACCTGTGGGGTGTCAGGAACAGGAAAAGGAAAAATACCCATGAAAGAGGAATACTTAAGGATACCTACTCCTACACTCTCATACTCAATACTAGATTTTCATAGAAAAGGGACATTATTTGTTAGGGACTTTTGGAGATCTGGAGCACAATGGTCAAGTTGGTCAACAGTGACAATTTTCCCTTGATGGGGAAATTGTAAAATATGAAACACTGAAGATGAGATATAAGTCACACCATAGAACCAACTACGACCAAGTAAAAAATTGTAATCTAGGGGCACATCAACAACTTTGATATCGAACGAAACGGTTTTACCCTTGAATGTCATAATGAAAGATGACAAGAGCCCGTGAGGTTGTAAACCGCTTCCATCAAACACTTTAAGGGTGGTAGGAGACTGGTTAATTTTAGGAGAACCAATGGATCTCTAGAAAGACAAAGAAATGACATAGGTGGAGGATCCTTCATCCAAAGTTGTGCGATGGATTTTCTTTCCTCCGACCAAAATTTGAATTTGGAATGCTAGGTGGTGTGAGAGTCTCTCCTTAGAATAGTCTAGATTAAACGTAATCATATTTGATTCCATTGGATCCATAGCTCCAATGGATGAAAATATGGGTCTATGTTGACTTGGATATTTCTATAGAATTTCGAGGGATGAAATAGCACAAGGTTCTTGTGCCAAATATTCAAAAATATTGTAGTTTTGGGAGGTGTGGGCACTTATATTAAAGGTCACTTTTCGAATTGTGCCCCTGGGCGGGCACAACACTACATCATAAATTGGATTATTAATCTAAAGAGGGGTTGAATATGGAGGAGGAGTGGATGTGGAGGTATGATCAATATCCTTTCCATTGGCATGATTACCTAGAAGAGTGTCATAAGTCTTTGCTTGGGTTATTAAATAAAATACCTCATTAAACATATAGAACTGAGAGGAACTTGAGGAAGCATCCACATTGTGGGAATGAAATAAATTTCCCTCTTGCATAGGAGAAGGATTTTGTGTAACCAGTTGTTGTTGTTGAACTGGGAAAGGGTCAGTTAACACTGCGGGGAGGGAGGTACCTTTCAAAAAATTATTGACTTCCTCTTGATGAGGGAAATCTTTCATGTAGTGGTCCTCTGTACAAATCATGCAAGGAAACTTAACTTTCCTATTTCTTTAAGTATCAATAGTATTTGTAGCATCCTGATGGCTAGAAGGCTTCTTGGATTTACCCTTTTTCTTCTTCTTACCTCCAAGTTTTTACGATGAAGTGGATTGGACAACATTCACCTTGGAGGTTTGAGAAGGAGTGGAAATAGTTTTGGTGTTCAAAATGAAACCTGGTTCTGGAGTAGGTCTTGTTGGATCATTCAATGAACGAGGATTATGATGGATCAGATCATAAAGTGTGCCATATTGGGAATATAACAAGTCTAAATATTGAGCACGACTAATATCATGTTCCTTGGTAACAACACCTCCCATAGAAACATCTATGGTGATGGGTGGAAAGAATGACTTTGTAAACCAATCCACGAGGATTTGGTCCAGAATTGGAGCTTTAATCAACCGTCTTCATTGTCTCCACTCATGAATTTGATCAGATATGTGGGTGGAAGAGGATTACCAGGGTGAGGTCAAAATCTCTTTACTAGTATCATACTGTATAGATAACTAGAAATGTATCAGAAAATTCGTGGAAAGAGAATTAAAGTCGACAAAGGAGTTATGCGGCAGCTCAATATACCATTTTGATGTTTCACCTATAAGTTTTCTCTGAAAAATCCTCAGACGCATGGAGTCATCCATCAAAGAGTTTTAAGAACACCATAAATGGAAAGTCATAACATGATTCTTACGATCTTGCCCAGGTTTTTCATCAAATTTGGGATGTCAGATGGTAATTTGATAGGGATGTATTAGGGCCAAAATGGGGCATGTTGAATGGGAATGTTTGTCAAATGTGATAGATATGGAATATATAATGTAGCAAAAAATGGAAGATGTCAGTTATCGTGTGGATATTGGTGGTAAACATGCGACATGGGAACAAAAGTAGAACCATATCTAGGTTGTAGAGATATAACAAAACTATATGGTCCTCTCATGTATGGTGATTGACCTAAAGGTCCCCCCATGTATGGTAACTTCCTAGGTTGTCCACCCATGTAAGGTGGTTTTCCTGATTGTCCACCAATGTATGTTGTTTTCCTAGTTGTCCACCCATGCATTGTGATTGAACAAATGGACCTCCTACATACTAAGATTGATTTGATGCCCCCCCCATGTATTTTGGTTGGCATGATGAACCTATCATATACTGATTTTAAGGGGCATGTTGTGTTGGAATCATGGGGTTTATGGATTTATAGGGAAAAGTTCATTGCTGAGGAATCCCTGTAGGATTGGGTTGACCCCATAAGTGATTCAAAACTCATGGATATGGTTTTTCAGGATACAGGCCAGTGGTAGTAGGGATATAAATACTTGTAGGAGCAGATTGTCCCTAGGTTTGTTGATGTTGCAACCACATAGGATTTTTTTCCCTGGCTGAAGATTTCCCCTCTATAAAACGTTTCCCTCTAGTTGAAGGTTTCCCCCCAGCTAAAGGTTGGCATCCCATTGAATATTGAACTCCAACGAATGATCTACCCATTTGTAAATTTGGAGAGGGAGGGTGAGTATCTATTAGCCATCTTACTGATGGGATGACCAAGTAAAGCACTTGGTGTGTGCATGTGTGGAAATAATAAAGAAGGAATATCACCTAACCCATATTTGAATGGAGATGTATTCACAAGTTGTTTTTTGGGGGTTAACTTGGTCACTGATGTTCCTAGTAAAGAAGAAGCACCAATAGTATCAACTACAGGAGTTGTGGATAAAGATGAATTCCCAAATCCTTTAGGAAAACCAAAAGATGATGGTTTCATGCCAAAATATCTCCTAATGGATGAACCATATAGTAAATTTTATGAAGAATAAGGATCAATAAATTTTGATGATGACATTTCAACGAGTAATGGAGCATGTGGATCAATGATATCAGGATTTAATGGGAGGAAAACGCCTTCTACAAAGGTTGTAACTAGTTCTTCTTCATGGTGGTTACTTTTGATAGATACAATCCCAACTTTAGAATGAATTTCCTAGTTAATAAATAATTATTTCAAAGGATTTCTTTGATGTTCAAAATTTTCATGATCGAGACCTTGCATGTTATGAGATCTTCCTAAGTGTTATCTCCCAAATAATTTTTAAAATTTTTTGAGGCTTAGGTGATAGATAAGGTTTTTTTTTAGATTTAATACCTTGTCAAGTGGGTCTATCATTTGGTCTTGGTCAGTTGACACAGACCCCCTTTCCCTCGGGTTGAGATCTGCATAGGATCATTCCAATTCTTCCATGAGTTGAAGCGACTCCTTCGGTTCCCTGTTGAAACCTTCAATGAATTCAATCCACAAGTCCTTCGAAAACCCCACTTGTGTGAACGAGCACTAGGCGTGAGCTTCACCTCCTCCAAGTGACCACAGCGCTCTGACCAAGGCCTTAACACAAGTTCCTTTCACAACTCATGATCTCGCGAGTTTGTGACTCGAAGCTCTTGACTCCTCTTTCTCCAAACCTTCGATACCCGAGATTGCAATACGGGTATAGCTCCTCCTGTTAGTGCCCTCTATATATAACCATAGGCTAGGGATAATTGCTAGCACCTCTCGCTACTCGTGACTTCACGAGTTGGAGTGTCGAGCTCTTGTGCTCTTTTCTTGTGAATATTCGAAGTGAAATAAGTCAACAGGATGTTGACTCCTTCCCAGCTGACAAGTGTCCACCTGTCAACCATGCAGTCCCCACCTGATGGACATGCCACGTGTTCGCCTGAGACCTAGCCCTCGCAACTTCATGACTTCTACAGTCGAAAGTGATTCCTCCAACCTCCGAACCCCCGATACATGATATAGTGAAGGTTTTGATCCAACATTATTCCTGTGACCTGGATCCAACGAATATCTTTTCTCCTCGCTACTCAGAGCTTCATGAAATCAAGAGTTTGGTCTGCCCTCTCCAAACTCCTGAACCCCGAATCTGCGAGACAATCCAATGGCGCAGATTGAAACGAGATCAATGGCACACATTGACCCTCGAATATTGGGTGATGGGTTTCACCAGCCTCTAACCACCCTACAACTCTGCAAGATCCAACGACTATCGGTTATTCAACACTTCCCTCATGAAGTGTCTCCACCATCCATTTCAGTTGATCTTCGTTTATGCACCATCCCAGAGATTAAAATCTATGCGACTTTCTCCAGATCCGATGGTTGTCGGCTATCCGCACAAGATATGACGGCCCAAATCTCTTTCTCTTCCATTGTGCTTTCTTGCCTACACCTAGATGTAAACTTCAATGATCTAGATATCTCTTCTAGCACCGATCCTACAGTAGTTGTAGCTCCCTCCTGAGCTTTCACTTCTTCCTTCTCCTTGGAAGATTTATGAAGTATCAAAGGTCTCAGTATTTGCTTCCTCTTATGAGCCTGCAACCTTGATCTCGCCTGCGTTCTTGGGATGCTCTTCCTCCTGAGTTTCGGGACTATGAAACCCTGAAAGTTTTCCCTGACTTCTACACTCCTTGTAGCTATCTCTTTGTGTACAAATGTGCTATCTGTCCTAGGATTTTCTGTGCTTTGCTCCTGCGCTTGACAAGCCTTCAGATGGTTGTCTCTCAACACTTTACTCAGGTGTTGGCCTAGTGTAATCCTTATACAGGTCTTTATCCTCTTGAGCTTCAATTGCTCAGACCTCAATGGTCTCCGCCCCTTTCTCTCCTTGAAGGGATGGAAATTACCTCTGGGAAATTCCTGCTCAAGCACTCCTTGTTGAGCCTACAGGGTGTTCAATAACCTTGTGAAGGTATTCCCTTGACACTTCTCTTCTCTCTGAAGTCAGACAATATTTCCTTCTGTGCCCTCCTACACCAACTCAATGCCCACCTGACAAAGTTTCCATAGTCCTCAATGATTTTGTCTTCTCAACAAACTCAAAATAGAGTTCTTCTCCTAATGCATCCTGTGCATTCGCTCGATGCCCTCTTGGCAGAGCCTTACAAAATTCTCATAATTCTTTCCTATCCTTTGTGCCCTCCTCTACAAAGTCTTACCTCCAAGGTGTTCAACAACCTTGAGGATTCTCCCTAAGTCAGTGACTTCCTCTGGTGCACCCTCCTGGCACGTATTTATCTGAAATTCCACAGAATTCAAAAGTTCACTCCTTGCACTAGCTTACAGAACCCGCAGTGTTCTGTCATGCACTCTTTGCATGAAACCACGAAGAACCCAGACCTGGAATCAAAGAACTCACAGATAGGAAAATCTGCCTATCACCTGTATATGCAAACCTAACATACATATACAACATATCATAAACACATGAAGACATTCATTCATGAACTCATAACCACATGAACAACAACATGCAGGAAAAACCGCTCTATTTGTATTAATCTGAAAATGCCTCTTTACAATGTGTTTGAGCTCGGACTGCAATAGAGTCTCGGCTCTCCTCTCTTCTCTATTTGTGCTAATTGACTAACTCTACAGATACCAAGGATCTTTTACATGAGGGGTCTCTTTGAGCTCTTCCCTCCAAGCTACCTACTCTATTCAATTACATTGAATTATATTGAATGGGTTGTCTAGTCTGAATCAGATCTAGATCCTAGCCTTACAACCGATTTAAGGCGATCTTTAACTAATGCCTACTCAAAGGTATGGTTTTGGATCTTTAGCCTTACAATAATTAATTACATTAATTCAAATTCAAAATATGAAAGTGAGAGGGCTACGCCTCTCTCCCATTAAATGTGCACTTTAATGTGCCTGCCTGCTTGGAGCGTTGCTGGCTTTGAGCGATGCTCCTACATCATACTCCTCTGCTGTGAAAAATTCATGAGCTCCTACACATGAGCTTCCCAGCATGGCTGCTGAAATCCTCCTAGATCCCAAACAGTTCTCTGGAGCTATCCATCTTCTCCTCTGCTTTGATGCTGTTGCTGCTTCTTCTTCCCTGCTGCTCTTGCAGGTTTTCCTCTACTCAGCTTCTCCTCACTGGCAGTTTCTGCTACTGACCTTGACATCAGCCTTCTAATCTCCTTGATCTCCTTGTCTAGCTGCTCCAATGGTTGGCTCTTCTTTTGTAGCCTTCTTCGCTGCATTTCTGTCTTCTCAATGGGCAGATCTACACGATCCCCCATGTTTCTTTCCTCTGTGGCTTCAACTCACCACCGCATTGCAATGTTTAGCTCTGCAGTCTCCTCAATGAACTATTGTTCAGCTTCTCCCTATGGCAGTTATGTTTCTTCCATTTCTGTTTCTTTCATGTCTCCAACTTCCTCTAGCTTCTCCTTAGACTAGAATTCCCCTTCACCCGTTGTTGTACGCCTCGGCATTGCAGTCATCATTTGTTGTTCAGCTCCCTAGCTAAAATTTCTGAGCGATTCCTCAGAATGCTTCTCTACTATCATTTGCATGACTACCTTCTCTTGGCAGTCATCTACTAGATCTGGATTATTTAGCCAATCCTCCAACATTTCCAACTCCTTCTCCCATGGAGTGAACATCTTATCTCCATTTTCTTCTTCTGTTGTCAGCTTCAGTGTTGCAGCTGTCTCCTTTTCATCTTCCTGGCTGAAACTATTGAGCCATTCCTATAATTCTCTTTTCCTTCTTCTTTGGAAGCCTCTAACATCTGCTCTAATTCTTCTCCCATGACAGTCTCTGTTGGTTGTCCTTCTGTTGTTTCTCCCTCTGCAATGCATGCTCTGACTTCAACTAATCTAAGTGGCAGGAATATCTCAATTCCTCCAATCATCAGAATGCTCTTCTGATCTTCTCTCTCCATCATCTCTTCTCGCTGATATGAAATCACTTCTGAGTTCATGAGACTTTCAGATAGTCTCATATGCTCTCCCTTGCCCACTTGGCAATATGGGATTTCTTCTCTGCCCTCCTGGCAGTGTATGAGATCCTCCAATGATCTCATTTCATGGCCCGCCTAGCAACCTGAACTTTCATCACTGCCTTCCTGGAAGTTCATGAGATCTTCACCTGATCTCTTATCATTGCCCTCCTAGAAATATGGAATTCCCTCTCTTTCCTCGTGACGGTCTCTGAGATCATCCAACGATCCCATCTTATTGCCCACCTAGCTATCTTAGCTTTCTTCACTGGCTTCCTGGCAGTTCACGAGATCTTCCAGTGATCTCTTCTCCTCATCATCGCTGATATTTCTCCCAGTCTCTGGTTCACAGGCATGAACCATCTCCTCTTCATCTTTGAGGCTTTCCACATACCTCAGCCATCCTCTCAGCGGCCTTTCTTGTCTTCTGGCCAACAATTTCTTGACTGGCCACTTCACCTTTCTCTTCATGGGACATTCATATACCTAATGTGCCTTTGCATCCTGCTACATCCACAGTGCAAGCTATTCCATCCTCACTCTTATCTCAACGAGCTCTTTATCCATCTCGTCTTTACTCACCTGCTGGTGGTTCTTCTTTCCACCGCATCCATGGCCTTCAATAGCCATCTTCATGTTCCTGTCTTCCCTCCTGGAAAACTTGTTGCTGTCACTCTGCAACTGAGAGCACTCCCAACATCTCCTACAATCCACCTGACTGTCTATTTGACTACTGCATCTAGAAACAACCTTCACCTTTTACCTATCTCCAACTGGCTCTTCTTCATCTCGCTTCCTCGTTTGCCTGAAATATACGGGAAAAATCCTACTCTGATACCACAACTGACGCAGACCCCCTTGCCCTCAGGCTGAGATCCACACAGGATCATTCCAATTCTTCCATGAGTCAAAGAGACTCCTTCAGTTCCCTGCTAAAACCTTCAACGAATCCAATCCACACGTCCTTCGGAAACCCCACCTGTGTGAACAAGCACTAGGCATCAGCTTCACCTCCTCCAAGTGACCACAACACTCTGACCAAGGCCTTAACACAAGTACCTTTCACAACTTGCGAGTTCGTGAGTCGAATCTCTCGACTCCTCTTTCTCCAAAACTCAGATACCTGATATTGCGATACGGGTATAGCTCCTCCTGTTAGTTCCCTCTACATATAACCATAGGCTAGAGATAACTACTATCACCTCTTGCTACTCGCGACCTCGTGAGTTGGACTGTCGAGATCTCATGCTCTTTTCTTGCAAATATTTGAAGTGTGATAAGTCAACAAGATGTTGACTCCTTCCTAGGCGATGAGTGTCCACCTGTCAACCACGCGGTCCCCACCTGATGGATGCACCACGTGTTTTCCCGAGACCTAGCCCTCGGCACTTCACGACTTCTACAGTCGAAAGTGATTCCTCCAACCTCCGAACCCCCGATACATGATATAGTGAAGGTTCTGATCCAACGGACTTCCTGTGACTTGGATCCAACAGTTGTCTCTGCTCCTCGCTACTTGGAGCTTCGTGAAATCAAGAGTTTGGTCTATCCTCTCCAAACTCTCGAACCTCGAATCCGCGAGATAATCTAATGGCGTGGATTGAAACAAGATCAATGGCTCACATTGACCCTTGAATCTTGGGTGATGGGTTTCACCGGCCTCTAACCACCCTGCAACTCTGCAAGATCCAATTTCTATCGTCTATTAGGCACTTCCTTCATGAAGTGTCTCCACCATCCATTTCAGTTAATATTCGTCTATGCACCCTCCCAGATATTAAACTTTGTGCGACTTTCTCCGAATCCGACAGGTGTCAACTATCTATGCAAGATCTGAGAACCCAGATCTCTTTCTCTTCCACTGTGCTTTCCTGCCTACACCTGGACGTAAACTTCAATGATCCAGATCTTTCTTCCAACACTGATCCTACGGTAGTTGTAGCTCCCTCTTGAGCTTTCACTTCTTCCTTCTCCTTGGAAGATTTCTGAAGTATCAAAGGTCTCAACCTTTGCTTCCTCTTGTGAGCCTGCAACCTTGGTCTTTCCTGCGTTCTTGGGACGCTCTTCCTCCTGAGTTTTGGGATTGTGAAACCTTGAAAGGTTTCCCTAACTTCTGCACTCCTTGCAGCTATCACTCTGTGCACAAAGGTGCTATCTGTCCTAAGATTTTATGTGCTCTGCTCCTGCGCTTGAAAATCCTTCAGACGACTGTCTCTCAACACTTTACTAAGGTGTTGGCCTGGTGTACTCCTTATATAGGTCTTTATCCTCTTGATCTTCAATTTCTCATACCTCAATGGTCTCTGCCCCTTTCTCTTCTTGAATGGATGGAAATACCCTCTAGCAACTTCCTGATCAAGCACTCCTTGTTGAGCCTGCAGGGTGTTCAGTAACCCTGTGAAGGTCTTCCCTTGACACTTCTCTTCTCTCTGAAGTCATACAAGATTTCCTTTTGTGCCCTCCTGCACTAACGCAATGCCCACCTGGCAGAGTTTCCAGACTCCTCAGTGATTCTGTCTTCTCAATGAACTTGAAATAGAGTTCTTCTCCTAATGCATCCTGTGCATTCGCTCGATGCCCTCTTGGCAGAGCCTTACAAAATTCTCATAATTTATGCCTATCCTCTATGCCCTCCTCTTCATAGTCTTACCTCCAAGGTGTTCAACAACCTTGAAGATTCTCCCTGAGTTAGTGAATTCCTCTGGTGCACCCTCCTGGCACGTCTTTGTCTGAAATTCTGCAGAATTTAGAAGTGCACTCCTTGGACTGGCTTACAGAACCCACAATGTTTTGTCATGCACTCTTTGCATGAAACCACAAAGAACCCATACCTAGAATCAAATAACTCATAGATAGGAAAATTTGCCTATCACCTGCAAATGCACACCTAACATACATCTACAAAATATTATAAACACATGAAGACATTCATTCATGAACTCATAACCACATGAACAACAACATGCAGGAAAAACTACTCTATTTGTATTAATCTAAAAATGCCTCTTTACAATGTGTTTGATCTCGGACTGCAACAGAGTCTCAGCTCTCCTCTCTTCTCTATCAACGCTAATTGACTAACTCTACAGATACCAAGGATCTTTTACATGAGAGGGATCTTTGAGCTCTTCCCTCCAAGCTACCTACTCTATTCAATTACATTGAATTACATTGAATGGGCTACTTAGTCTGAATCAGATCTAGATCCAAACCTTACAACCGATTTAAGGTGATTTTTAACTAATGCCTACTCAAAGGCACGGTTTTGGCTCTTTGGACTTAGAATCATTAATTACATTAATTCAAATTCAAAATATGAAAGTGAGAGGGCTGCACCTCTCTCCCATTGAATGCATGCTTTAATGTGCCTCGTTGGCTAGCGTGTTGCTATATTGGAGCGATGCTCCTACATCATCAGTCAAGGATAGTCATTTTTCTCATGACTAAGAGGTTATGAATATTTTTAGCCTAATTCAAAATGTGTCTAAATCCTTTTGAAAATTTTGAGTCACGAGATTTTCATGTATAACATGTGATCCTACAAGTCTTTTCTAGTCATGATTAGTCATCATTGTTAAATTAATTTTTTTTTTAGCTCAAAGATCTCAAGTACTCATCCAGTACAGAGTTTCAACATTTGGCGCTCGTTTTACACACTCAACACTACAAATTATCGATTTTTTAGTGCACATCATCATTCTAATAGTCGACGTGCTCCAAACTTCCGTGCAAAACTCGCTTTCATCATTTATATTCATGAAATCATTGAGATCACTTCAATGAATAATTTGAAGGATCAAAACACTTCAGCATTAGTTTAAATTTCCCCCCAAATCTCTCAGCTAGTGTTGGCAGCCAATTCAATTTTTTCAATTTCCCTTAAAGCTGCCTACACCTATGTCTCTTGAACTACAAATTTCTGTCGCATTTTGCAAGCATAAGACATTTTTATTTCATGCGACATTTGCAAATTGGTTTTAATTTAGTTTTCACGACTGAAAGCATGAAAACTCCTCCGTCGTTATTTGGACTGTCATGATCTGCTTATTGATATCCTGATTGGTACCTACCTTTGGTTTATCTTTCGAAGTTTGTCCATTCACCTATTATCACTCTGATTGCACAATTTAATTGATATGGCATTGAGCATGTTAAGTTATGGGTTATATTTGATTTCATAAGGGTCATGATTGATCTTGTTTTATATGATGTGATCCTCACTGTTATAAGCTTTTTGACCTATCGATTTTATGAAATCTCTTGTTGCAATGATTTGTAAACTTTGGTTATGCAAAATGAGTCTGATTTGATATTCGAGTGGCAATAGTCTAAGGTTATTCATGGCGTGACTGGTGAAACGTTTGGATTTTGGATTTAATGGTTTGAATTATTACATGGCGCGTATCAACTTTGGGTTTTATTCTATATTGAATATCCATGGTTTCAAACGATACAATGGTGCCTTGGTATCACGATCCACCGTTTAAATCCTTGTGTTAACCGATTAATGTGGTTTGAGTGGTGTCATAATTGATTAAATAATGATGTACTATGCCATTAATGTTGTGCATGGTGGTGAAATAACCCACCACCTTCGCACGCGCATATTGATTTGCCTCCCCTATGAACGCTTGCAGTTGTTGATTCTTTCGATTTTTTTCTACTGTGTATTGTTGTGTTCAATTCAAACCCTATCATGCACCCGCACCATGGCCCTAGTCGTAAGAGAAGAACCCAATGGTAGCCAGGCATTGTTGATGTTCGATGGCGCTTACAGTGACCTGGAAGAATTCGTATGGCTCCCGTTCATACGAAAGTTTGTTGGCTATAACCCTGGTGTGGCTTGGCAATTCGCATTAACCTTTGATGGCTGTCGAGCCAAGGTTGGGGACGTGCAATTGGAAATTCATGATGAATTTCTTAGTTTGGCTACTGGTCTGCCTATTGTCGGACATAAATGGTCAAAAAATTGTAAAGTGGAAGATGTCCCGTGGACATTACTCTTCCAGTCACGAAAGGTGAGTTCTTGTGACAAGGGTTTGCCTGCAAATATGTTGAAGCAACGTTGGCACGACTTGTTCATGGTTACCAAGCAGTTCATCACCTGCGAGGGAAGGTATGGTTTCGTTTTCTTGTATCACCTTCGGCTACTGATGGTTTTCATGGGGTACGAGCTTAACATGCCTTACTACTTGCATAGGAGTTTTTTTTAAATGTCTAAAAGGTACAAATGGAACCAGTCCGATACCAGTCTATTTCATTTTGGGTTAATTAAAATGCTTGTAGTTTGTAAGTTGGGGTTACACCATGACTGTTGGGAGGATTTTCTTAAACGCAATGATTTTGTTGACTCGAGCCCACCACAGGTTGATAAACCTATGGTGAGTGAGAGAAAGTTAGTACCCCCTGTCCCTTACAGTGCTCTGCTACCCAAACCCCTACCCGAGCCACCTATTGTTCTACCCAATTCTGTGACCACAGATGTGGAAAATGTCAAACTCGTGGCTAAAAACCCCAAAACCAAACCTAATGTGAATTCTAAAGGCAAGAAAAATGCCTGGTTAATATCGCGCATGGCAAGAAACAAACCTAAAATCCCTATCAGTCCTGACCCTATCATGGTAAGTGAAGATTCTGACTCAAAGATTGAACGCTACCTAGTAAGCGAGTATCCCTACTCTGAAGTTCTGTGTGATAAACCCGCATATGATTTTGTGAAGAACCTACCACCTTGTTTGCTAAATGATCCAAATTATCCCAGCATCAAAATGCCTTGTGAAACCCCTGGTGACTCGTCAAAACCCCCTCCTGTTCTATCTCAACCAGCAGCTCCACCATGTGTTCAGTGTGGCATATGGTTAGAAAGGTATTACCTCGATGTGCCAATGCTACAGTCCAGAATTCATGCTCTGGAAGATCAAGTTGCAAGGCTCTCTGGTCAAAAGGATAAGATGCCATCCACTGATAAGAAACATCGAACAACTGGTTCAATTTTGTTTAAAAATGTGGAGTCGGCAACAACATTCGTCAATTCAAAATTGGTGTAGCTCGATCAATCTCACTGGTATGATTATCACTTGTTTATATGACAAACTCATAAACTTTGTTTCGAGCGTATATTTTCTCTGTCGCATAAAGCATGCACTTGTGTATATAATTTGGTTTTTGATAAATCTAATTCTGTTATTGTTTTGGATTTCGATTGGATTTGGTTTTGATTTGATTGATCGTAGGATAGATTTGTTTGTTTTGATTTGGTTTGAACTGAATACTCTGTCGATTATTGAAGTTGTCAATATTTTCTAAACACATGTCGTTTCTGGTATATCAATTTCAAACACAGTTAATATTTCATTTCGAATTGGTCATATACGATATATTTGGTAAATTATGGTTAACTATTGTATTCGAATACCATTCTATGGATACATGACTAAATTGCGAGTAGATTGGAATCATGACTGTTATATCCAACCTATCGATTCACATAGTTTGACCGTATGATCATTTTGATTCGTATATTGTTTAATTTTGATTTGGGAATGAAATTGATTATGCACAGGATCACGATGTGTTTCTATTTTTAGCTCAGTCACATTTTGATTTGATTATTGCCCAGTTTATGGTTATCACTACTGTTGATGGTTACGATCATTATGTGATCTTGTTTGATTTAATATGTAAGCGTTCAACGATTGTAATCTATGATGAAGTTCGATGCCGTCATGAACATTTGGTCATAATCGTAACGGCCTTTCTATATCGGCATTTGATTAAAACGATATGAATCCTATGCACCCTGTTACAGCAGAAACCAATCGATTATGATGGTGTTCGATTATAACTATATTGATTTTGATTACATCGTATATTATACAATACGATTTACTTGTAATTGCATTTGGATATGAAACAGTGTGGTTATTATTTGACCCGATTTTATGGCAACTAAAAAAACAGAGCATTCTTACCTTGTCCCGATTACATTCTTTTTCAATTTGAATAATAGATTTACTTGAACCATTGGTAATTCGATTTTAATAAAAGAAAATTAAATTGGATTGTTTTAAAAAGATTTCGATTTGTTTTCTATTTGATTATGTTTTCTATTTTAGACTAGCTACAGAATCAGATGATTCTGTAGCTAAGTTTGTAGGATAATTTTTTAGTATTTTGTTGCTGAAATATCCTTATAATTTGATATTTGTGTTCTATTGCAGGTAAATTCAAATTTGCAATTGAGTTGTTGAGCAGTTAGGGGATATTTCAAAGATTTCACTTGCATTTTATTTTCTTAGTTTCAGAGATTTTGGGATATCTCCCAGATTATGTAAAACTATTTGAGATTATCCACAAGGAAGTTTTACCTTGTGAAGAGACTTATAAATACTTATGATTTTTGTAATAATGATGATCCTCATTCGTGGGAGAACAAGGATATGGAGTTCTAATACAGACTAGAACATAATTGATGTTTTGTCACAGCTTTAGCTTCTCAATATATCAAAATTTTGTTTCATGTTTTGTATATCACTTTGTTTATGGTTTACGACTACTTTAGCTATCTAAATGATGTGCAAATGATATAATTTTGATCACTGTTATCCATATTTCATCTCTTCCAAATAGATAAAAGACATAATAATTGTTAATTCAGTTTGTGAATGACAGGTTTATCTTCTTCATAGATTGAATTGTTATATATAAGTTTTTGCATAACAGGTTTCCCTTATTGCAGAAATTCATAATCATAAGATTGTTATGATTTTCTTTTATGTCTTGTTTGTCCTGTAAAACACTTCAAGAAGAAGCATAGCCAATCGTTGACGAAAATATTACAGACCAACCGGTGCGAGTTTTCTCCTCCGACCAGCTCAGAAGTTATCACACACAGGGAAGACTTGGAGTGTTTCCAGGTCAATTAGTTTGTTGTTTACTGTTTCATTAAGTAGTTTAATTTAGATATAATCTTAATTAGATTTATATTAGATTGTTTAATTTCAGTAATGTTTATTTCTTTTTCATAAAATATAAAATCAAAAAGAGATTCTTGGTTGTCTTAGGGCAGAAAATACATGAGTTTTGCAGGTTTTAATTAAATTTGTAGGCTGTTTATAGTGTACATTTGTGAATAAGTGATATTACAGCCGGTAATTAGATAGTTGATTTGAGTTATTACAATAGTAATTAGTAGATTGTATATAAGAGTTAGAGTATTTTACAATTAGTTTTAGTTTATTTTGTAATTTGTTTTAATTAGATTAGCGTATCAGTTTCTTTTATTTAGTTTGTTTTATTAGTTTTACTTAGTGTTAGTTTGTTTAGATTACTTAGCTCAAATCAATTCTCTCTTTGGTTTTCATAGAAGACCTTAGAGCGGCCAACGAAGCCGTTAAACTCGTCA
>SNQJ01S0054341.1:20912-46747 GCA_010110895.2 Picea sitchensis | reverse complement strand
AAAAAATGATCCCTGATATGCTTAGAATGGGAAATGAGAAATATTCTATGCAAGGCTTTAACACACATCATATTGGTCAGAGTTTGCATGATGATGGCAGATCATTTGGAAACTCAGGTACTTTTTTCAAATATTTGAGGGTTTGTTCACAAACCTGATTATGCCAATCAATCAACAGGATAAGATTTATTACTTGCAGCAGGAACTTATAAAAATACAATGATTTTTAAATCTCAACCTAATCCAAACCCTTTCCCAACAGTTGGGATTGAAGCTGAATATTTATCACTGGAATCATCTCGTAGATTGAAAAATAATAACTTAATGGGAAGTGGTACAGTGGGGGGTTTGCAAGTGCATAAAATTGGCCAAAAAACTAGTAATCCTATGATATGGTTGTGCTTTTGAGGGGTTGAGAATTGTTCCATTGCAGGTGGAAAATCTGCTAAAATATCCAGTTCAACATAGTATAAATTCTATATTGCCAAATGATATGAGGGAATCTAGAGAGAGAGAAGTTGGATTATCTAGAGGCAGAAGTTAGTCTATTCACGGTGATGCATATTGTGTTGAGGATGGACTGTGTTTACCAAGGTTTCCTAATGAAGGAGCTAAAGTTGAGTCCAAAGTGGATGATGATGACAACTGTCAAACACATTATAATGGTGAGAAAACAGAGATAGATTATGGTCACATGTGATTCCACGTGTATCAATACATATTCCAATGAATATGCCAAAGTCCAAGTCAGAGCTCAGAAGAAACTTAGTTTTTTTGTCTTCTTTTGAACAATTTTTCTTTGGGTTCTCGTTGAACAGTAAAGAGGCAACTAGTCAATGAAAGTGAAATTAGCAAAGATGGAAAGAAATCATCTTATCTTTCCAAGGAAGTACGATCCATTGTTCATAATACAAGTGCAGTCAATCAACCCTGTTTTTGTAAAGGAAACAGGAAGGAATGCCCTTCTTATTGCAACGAGACCATATCACTATGTGAAGGTTTCTATTTGAAAATAGATTATTTCTTAAAAAAACATCATTTTGTTGCATTTTCTTGATACCTTCTACTACTAAACATACTAGATGATTGTAGGCAGCATGCTCTAGATTTGATTTTTAAAGAGGATGAAGATACACAGTTTGCAACAGTTTGTATTAGATATGCAGTTGCATACAATTATTGTTGGAAGATTGGTTGTTGTCATTGATATCAACCCTAGTCATTGGTTTTGGACCGCAATATTAGTGAAGGTATTTGTACATGAAGGAAAATGCACATGCATATACAACACCCATGGATGGATAGTATACATCATGTTGTTTCCAGTGGTATGTGGCATGTCATGTGGATACTCATGGTTGAGGATAAATGAATTTTTGAAGATGACAAAGTGAATTGAAAAAGGAAGTACATGTAGGCCCTGAAGATAATTAAAGAAAAGAATTACAAAATAAGAAAGTGTCAGGTCGGCCCTAATGTTAAAAGGAAGTGACATAAATGGTATAAATAAATATTATTATACATTCATTTGATACACAAGTCAAATTTCATAGAAAATCAGAAGTAAAGAAGGTTCGATTTCAAGGGAGGATGAAGTCTTTTGGTGATGTGTTCTAAGGTATGTTATTTACAGAGAATCTTACCATTTTCGCGATAACTTTTTTTCTAGAACGATTTAGATGGTGAAATTGCTATGGTATTGAGAAGACATATCAAGGTACCTGTGGTAAAATTTTCAGGTCTTGATTCACTATAATTATGGAGCTACACTCTGTGGAAGATAGGGGTTTTGACCAATCCTGAAGCTAGTCAATAAACATGTGTTATGGGTAACATAGTATTAACTTCTTCATATATAATCCAAATGAAGTGGGACCAATTTCATTGGAAAGATTATGGAATTTATTTTCTTTTGTGAGAGTTTCAGAATCTGATGTTAAGTTCTGTACAAGTTCACTCTCCTGAATAAACCAGAATTGAACAAGGTCTACAATTCTCTCTATAACTTATTTTTTGGGGGGATTCAAGGAGTGAAACTTGGAGAAGTTTCAGAGAATACATTGAGTAATATTATCTACAGGATAAGAGTATTCCAATAATTGAAGAATTTCATAAATTGAATAAGTCTCATGAAGCATTATCAGGTTCGATGTGATGGTTGATGGTGATGATTTAATGTAAAGTCTTATTATCTCTCATATATTATTGGGTGGAAGGAAGGGGAAAGGATGAAGAGTTCAACTCTCTCTTGATATTGGAGGATTGTACATTCCTCTTGGAGGTTTATCCCTCCCTTTATATTTGGAAGTTGTAGCTACCTTTGGAAGTCATTACTTCCCTTGAACAATAACTATTGATTATTTCTCATATATTGTGCATGGTGTATTATGTTGTATTGATGTAACTCTTATACTATTGTTCATTTCTCATTGAATATAATTGAATGGTTTATGTATAAGTTGAAAAGTTTTTTAAATTGTACTTGATACTGATTCACCCCCCTCTCAGTATCAACAATTGGTATCAGAGTGGGTTACCTTTAGTATAGTTTAACCACTAGAAGGAAGATCCTAAGAAGAAATCGAAGACAAAATTCCAAATGGGATTCTTTGATGGAATCAATTTTGAGTACTGGATTAATAGAATGGAAACTTACTTGAAATCTCTTGAGGAAGATGTTTTCTTCTTAGTTACTTCAGGATACAATGCTTTGAAGAAACCAATGTATGTAGCTCAAAAGGAAGCAAAAAGGAACAACAAATTGGCAATAGATACCATACTGGATGGATTGACAGATTGATGAAAATCCAAGTTGGGATCATGTGCATCATGAAAAGAGATTTGGGACAAGCTACAATACCTTTATGCAAGGGAAGAAGCAGAATAAGAAGAAGAAGTTGAAGCAAATTACAACATATCATATTTCAAAGAAGTAGATGAAGGTCAATTCTTTTTCTTTAATTGTGAAGGAGTACGACATGTTGAATTTGAATGTCCTCATCCAAGGATTGAAAGAGATGACACTGAAGAAGAAAGTTCCAATGAAGAAGAAGAAAACCATGAAGCTGAAATTATTCAACAAGAAGATGAGAATCTTAAAAACTTGAAGCATGTTGAGATTGAAAATAGCAATCTCAAAGACACACATATAAAACTAAGAAGTGAAATGGGCAGTTGTGAAAAGACAATTGTAAGATTGAAGAAACAATTAGAAGACTTTGAGAAACTAAGAGAAGAAAAAAATTCCTTGAAAAGTCTACTCGAAGAAGAAAGAAGATAGGAGAAGTAAGGAATGTCCAAATGATGAAGAAAGAATAAGATTGTGAGAAACTTGAACAAGAAGTTGTCTCATTGAGGAAGAGCTTAAGAAGCTCTCAAGTGCCAAAAGACTTAACACATCTTGGATGCATGGGTGAAACTTCATACAAATAAGATGCAAATACCAACTAGAAGGTTGAAGAAATAACTACACAGACAATTGATGAGAAGTGGACCAGGATACCAGAAAGAAGGAATGATTACAAAGGAGATGAATATCCAAGAAGACCTCTTGCCTTCAGTAATCAAAGAAGCTTCAATCAGTCTGAAGGAAAATACATAAGAGTATATCATGAACCCAGATGGACCACATCACAAAGAAGGCCACTTGCTCCAAGGTATCAAAATTTCTTTCTTGGTCATTGTTATACTTGCAAAATTTTTGGACATAAGGAAATTAATTGCATAATCAATGAAAGAAACAAATACACAAGAAACATGAATGGTGTAAATAGAAGATATGGAAATAATCGCAGATTTGTCAATAGAAGTTATAATTCATTTTCCCCATTGATGGACAAAAATATTGTATGCTACAAATGTAATTATCTTGGTCACAAAGCATGCGATTTCAGAGATATGAATGAAGATGTCCCTATGCCAACTACAATATGGAGAAGGAAAGAGATTCCAAACAATGAAGATTGTCGAATAGCATTAACTGCTGAAGAATGTAAAGAAGAAGATGAATAGTACATAGATAGTGGATGTTCTTCACACATGACTGAGGATCAAGACAAATTCATCACCTTAAAGAGAAAGGGTGGCAATGTTGCATTTGGAGCTGACTCATCTGCCAAAATACTTGGAGAAGGTGTAGTAGAGCTTGGAAGAAAAAATGTAAAAGAAAAGAATGTCCTATTGGTTGAAGACTTCAAGCATAATCTACTAAGTGTTAGTAAAATGTGTGATCAAGGATACACTCTTACGTTTGACTCCCGAAAATGTAAAATCAGAGAAAATAACTCAGGAAGATTGGTTGCAACTGCAACAAGAAGACCGAACAAGATATACATCCTAGACGTGAAGAAGAGAGAGAAGGCATAAGCCTCAAAAAATAATTATGTTGGGGTCCTATAATTACAGGTAACTCGATTCTTCAGCTGTTGATTTGGCATTGCCCCCATGATGAAGACTTCTGGCTCAATTGACCCCTTTTTCCCCTCCATCCATTTCGCCCGATCCTCCATCACCTTGCTGCATCCTTCATCCACCTCTGCGCCACTCACTCCCTTATCCATTTGTCCCATTGAGTACGTCTCGCCTGCCACTCATCTCCGCATAAACCAAACTTAGGATAAACAAAAAGTGTTAGATTAATAAAATTAAATTAGACTTATTAATAATAAATTAATCTTTGATTAATTAATTAATAGTTAGTTGCTTAGGTTAGTAATTAGGTTAGTGTTGGATGAATTGAAATTAATTAAAAAAACTAAAAACAATGTAATAAATATATATTAAAATAAACATAATAAAATAAAACGTATATAAAACATTAAATTAACACAAATAATAAAATAATACATAATGAAACATATATTAAATAAATGAAACATATATAACCAAATAATAATTAAAACAAAATCTTAAGACATTAATAAAACAAATAAAAATGAAAATAAAACAAAGCTAAAAGGCAAGTAATAAAACATTTAAACAAAATAAAAAAAAAAAGCGAAGGGAAGGAAAACCTTAAAGGCAAATATTAAAACAAATAAAAAGAAATAACAAAATAATAAATAAATGTTAAATGTCGATCATTTCCCCCCTCCACCGCGGCTTCACATTCACACATACCAAAATAAATCCAGCAGCTCATGAACTAAATGGGGACTAGGCTTTTCAGTTTATGGTCCAGGTATAAGGAGTGAATGATGGGGGACAATCACCATGGTGATTTTGGACCCCACTCCCAATGCCTCTGCCCCAGTGGTATTGGGGGGACACTTGTCACCCCATGGTGATTTTGGACCCCCCCCCCACTCCCAATACCTCTTACCACCTCAAGGGGGTCCAGAATACCACCTTTCCCGAAAAAATCACCTTGCCCCAATTTTTCAAAACCGCCCGTTTTTTGTCTGTTTGACACCTTGTCTTTCGAATCAGATTATGGGTAAACAAAGACAGATTTTCCAAAACTGAGAGAGGTTTTGTTTCAGAACGGGTTGAAGAATAAAAACCTCTTCCACATTTGGCACAGGTGCCACCATTTGGGTTAATAAAATCTTTCTTTCAGCCTCATTTTTCGGATTTTTGGTTTTTCCTATTGCAGTTCTAATTTTGTGGGAGATGTTTCGGCGAACTGGAGATGAAATAGAAAAAATGAAAGAGGTTTTTGTCCATAACATGCTAATACAAAAATAAACTCCTTTAGTTTTCACCTAGGTGTCATATTTGAAGAGAAACATATGTCTAAGTATACCCCTATGTTCAGCAGATTCGGCCAAATTTGCAGTTCTAGATCTATGGGATTTACTTGCTATTTTCGGCCAGGAGGATCGAATTCGATATACTTAGCCTAAATATTGTAATATTTATTTATATCCATGTTTGTAATAGAGTATGGGTTTTTGAACGTGACTAGAAAAGGAGTATTCATTGTTGTAATTAGCTCACAGAGCCATATTTCATCAAAACAAGATTACAGTTACAGGATTCTTGTGTCATTGTGCTAGTGGAGTTTTCCTCTATGTGATTATGTTTTACTTGTTTTTCATATGTATTTATTTATCTATTGTTTTAAAGAGAGTCAGGATCAGGATTTGTTTAAATACACCATGTTCCCATTTTAAAGCAATATCAATGTTTTCTACCTGAAGGTCATTCCCAGGATTCTTAACTGCCCTGTTATGATCTGATCCAACACAGTTCCTACCTTGCCTTGTAATATACCCTGTAGTCCCTTCTTTGATTGGATTAATTCTCTTTGACCCCATTCCCCAATGGATTTTTTCTCCTGCTCCAACCAAACCATTTAAAAGACAAATACCAATCTATCATAACTAGCCTAATATCTATTCAAACAAATCTATATCAAACAGAGAGATCCCTCTCTGAGTCTTGGAGGGATATATCCAAGACTCGAATTGGTTTTGATGTTTCCTTTGTGATTGTCTCCACAGCCTTGGGAAAATTATAGAGTGCTAACAGAATAACGACCGTGCTGGGGAGGTTTCTCCAGTAGTGCACTTCAAATTCTAGATCTGATCACTGATGGTGGTCAGTGACCAAACACAAGAAGGATGAAATATTTCACCTAGCGACTCCAATCAGCTCCAGACAGTGCCAACTCAAAGACTCCACTGGAGGAAGAACCTAAAGCATGACCAAGTAGCCTATAAAGACCAGGTAGTCAAGCTCAAATCGTATTCATGATATTATTGGTTTCATCTGCAATTACTTTCTCTCTTATCATGATCCTGGTCCAGAGTATATTGTCAAAATTCAGGATGATCATTTTCAACCTGAAGAACCTCAAAGGATTGAGCCCATTCCCATAGGTCTTGTACATACTCATACACCTATGGAAAGCCTTGACAAACATAAGCCTCCTTCTTTATTCCCCACAACTGTCAAGATCTCTAACACATATGTAAAAATTCCAGATTTAGAGGTTAAAATTCCAGCTTCTTATAAGCCCCTTGCTTCACCTCCTATAACTACCACAATCCTAGACAGATATAAGCCCCTAGATTTGCCTCCTATCCTCCACGACCTCTCTACAAATTACACCAATAATATGCCTAGGTTTGATGGAGAGAATGTCAATATTACTGCTGAAAAACACATCCAGAGGTTTGAAGATTTCCTTGAACTTTATGAGTTTGAAGATGACGATGTCTATATCAGGATGTTTTCCTTGTCTTTGCAAGGAAAAGCTAAAAATTGGTTTAAAAACCTTCCATCTGCAAGCATCAGAAATTTTCATCAGTTCATGCAAGTTTTCTTAGATAGGTGGGTGAACATGGGAAATGTTTTCCTCATCCTAGAAGAATATGACCACTTGAAAATAAATCCAGGGGAGACAAAACATCAATTTTCAACAAGGTTCAATAAGGTTTACCATGCAATGCCTACTGATATAAGGCCACCTCCAGGATCATCTCACTTGCATTTCCCATATGCCTTCGATCCTGAGATGGAATTTCAATTAAGAGAAAGGAAAACTGCAACCCTTGAAGAAATGAAAAATATTGCAGTGGATGTGGAAGCTAACTTTCTAAACAAAAATGAAAAGTTAAAGGAAGAAAAGAAAGATAGAATAGAAAGGGAACGGATGGCATCTTCATAAATGAAACTAGATATTCTGACCAACACAATGAACGAGATGATGCAGATGATTAGTAGAAAATATGAGCTTGTTTTTCAAAGACCACATGTGCCAATGGTTCTAGAACGAACAAGGATCAATGTTCCCAAAAATTCTTCAACTCAACCATGGTATCAGGGACTGAATAATGATCATTTCATGTATTCAATTCACAATACAGTCGAAGATGAAGTTCAAAATCAGAAGATGGAGGAAGATAATACTAATATGATATGCATGTTCAATAGAATTTCATCCCTGGATGATTCACCCAAGCTTGATTGGTACGATGATGATTATACCACAATGTTTTTTTCAATTAAATTGGAAACATATGATTGGGAGGAAGAAGATCATTTGCAATCCCAGCAGGACAATCAATCTGTACATGGAAATTATGACAACTATGATCACAATGTAGAAAGTCTTGGGGTAAGTGGACATATTTTACCCTTATGCTTCTCTTCTTTTAAATTTTTGAAGGAAATTTCTGAACAAGTGTTAAATATAAAAGAAGACAAATCTTCTAATGAGATATTGAAGGATGTTAGTGTTGAGAAAGAGGCTATTTCAGATCCAGGATTACAATATCCAAGATTCTTTGATTTTCAAAGTTCAGGGGAAAATTTAGAGCCTGAAGAAGAATTCGAAACAATGGAATGTAACTCTGTACCATTAGATTATAATTCATTTCAAATTATGAAGGAGAAAAGTGCAGAAAATTTGCAAGAAAATGCAAACTTCCTGCCCTTATGTTTTGCCTCGCTCCTGAGAAAATATTACAAGCATATTGCACATAGAAAGGAAGAGGAATGTTATAATGCATCAGTTGAGGAAAACAGGGGAGATACAGAAGCTGATCCCGAGGTGCATCCCTTGATCCTTTTTGAAGGTCAAACCTCAGATGAAATCATGAAGCCCGAAACAGGTGATGAGATGATCCATATTGATTCATTGCCTTTGTGCTTTAATTCATTTCAAATTTTGAGAGGGAATCTTGGTCAGATTCTAGTTGAAATTCACAGTGTAAGACATGAAGTACCAGTAGAGCCAATGCCACCATTATCTAAAGCATTTTATGACCCTATAGCTGATATTCTGGATAATGTGTGTTTTCAAAGTCAGTTTTCATTTACCCCTAATGATTTCAAAAATTGTTATGATATGGATATGATTAGACAGTCAGCTACAGGGGTGTGTTCAGCAGAAGCATCATTTCAGAACCCATCTGAGTATTTGCAGTCATGTAAAGAAGTGTTGGAGGACACAGAAGGCATAGGTGGAAAATCAAGTCATGATGTTGAATTGTTTGAAGTTGAAAATCAAAGGATGGACCAAACCTATATTGATCCTGTAAATACATATATGGATAAATTCTTCAATACATGATCCTTTTCCATTTCCAGTATTTTTCCTATTGTTCAGGTTTATCAAATCCTCTGTTGTGAAGACCAAGCTAGAAATTACTCTCAATCACAAGTAACAGAGTTATTTCTGAGTTTTATCAAAAACAATGGAAGAACAAACTTATTAGATCAACTGCTAGATTGGTTGCATTCGCATTTTTCCATTACCTAGCTGAGAAGTGATTGCAGTAGAGTAGGTAAGAGAGTGTGAATAAGCTCCGCATTCTGAGCATCTCTTTTTCAGCAGTGTTCATTTTGATTTGGTTTTTCCATTACCTAGTCGAGAAGTGATTGCAAGAGAGGGTAAGAGAGTGTGAATAAGCTCCGCATTCTGAGCATCTCTTTTTCACAGTTGTTCATTTTGATTTGGTTTCAAAATTGAAAGATCAAAATATACAGTTGGGTGTATATAATATATTGGGATTAGCCCAATGAATAAAGCACTCTGTCTCCATTGCCTGTAATTCAAGTGTCTTGACACTTCCGAAGAGCTTCCATCCTGTGTGGAGCCTATGTTGGGGTCCTCTAATTATAGGTAACTCGATTCTTTCTCGGGTCATGATTTTTCATTACCCCCTCAAGGCGGATGAAGACTTCCGCTTGGCTGACCTCTTCTTCTCCATCATTTCTACCGATCCTCCACTGCATTCTTCATCCACTTATGTGCCACTCACCCTTATCCATTTGTCCCATTGAGTATGTCTCACCCGGGCCACTCATCCTTGCATAAACCAAACTTAGGATAAAATAATAATAATAATAACCCCTTTTTAAAGAAAACTTAGAGGATATCTTTTAATTAATTAATCTTTGATTAATTAATTATTAATTAATTATTAATTAATTACTGAATAGTTTTGTGTTATGTTGGATGAATTTAAATTAATTAAAAACAACTAAAAAACAATTATATATATATATTAAAAAACATAATAAAATAAAACATATAAAAACAATATAAAAAACATATAAACATTAAATTAACACAAATAAAAACAAATAATAAAATAATACATAATAAAACATATATATTAAATAAATGAAACATATATAACAAAATAATAATTAAAACAAAAGCTTAAGACATTAATAAAACAACAACAAATTAAAAAATAAAACAAAACTAAAACACCTAATAAACATTTAAACAAAATAAAAATAAAAAACTAAAACTAAAAGGAAAAACAATTAAAAAGAAACAAAATATTAAAACAAAAAAAAAAAAAAGAAAGGAAAATAAAATAAATGTTAAATGTCAAATCATTCCCCCCTCTCGCAACTTCACATTCACACATCTCCAAAAATAAATCAACCCTCATGAACTAAATCATAACCCCCCGTTCTTTTCTAGCTTTAACGGAGGGGGTCCGGAATAGTGGTATTGGGGGGACACTTGTCACCCCATAGTGATTTTGTACCCCCCCTCCCAATACACACTCTTACCACCCTGTGGGGTCTCGAATACCACCTTTCCCAAAACCACTTTCCCTCTAATTCTTCAATACCGCCGTTGTTTTTTGACACCTCGTCTTTCAAAGAGGATGCTAGGAAAATGGAGACATAAAACCTAAAGAGGTTTTTATGATGAGAACAAAATACCTTCCATATTTTTCACAGTGCCACCGCCAGAGACAGTTACTTCAACTCCTCCTTTTGGATTTTTGGTTTTTCGTGTTACAACCCCGATTTTGTGGGAGATGTTTCACAAACCTGATGAAATTGAAAAAACTGAAAGAGGTTTTGTCCATAACATGCCCATATAAAATAAACTCCTTAAGTTTTCTCCTGTAATTATTTGAATAGAAACATATGTCCTAGCTGCATTCTCATTTTCACAGATTTGGCCAAATTTGCGCCCAGATTCTTTGGGAGTTTAAGATAAAATTGTGGAGGATCAATTCAATCTCCTCGAGCCTAAGATTCAATTTTATTTATATATATGTTTTTAATAGAGTAGGGTTGTTGAACGTAGATCTAAAAGAGCATTCATTGTTGTACTATTCACAGAGCCATATTTTCATCAAAACAAGATTATAAAGCACAGATTTCTATGCACAATATGTTATGAAGTTTTTCTTATGTAATTATATTCTCGCTATATGTATTTATTTCTCTATTGTTTTAAAGAGAGTTAGGCTCGGGATTTTTTTAAATACACCCTGCTCCTGGCTTAAATAAATATCAATGTTTTCTATCTGAAGGTCATTCCCGGGATTCTTAACTATGATGTTATGATCTGATTCCATCCATTTTTATTCTTAACCATTTACCAAACTTTAAAGGATCCAACACAGTGCCTACCTTGCCTTGTAATCTCCCCTATAGACCTTGCTTTTTCTTGATTGGATTAGATCTCTTTGACCCCATTGTCTAATGGCCTTTTTCTCCTGCTCCAAACAAACCTTTTTCATTTAAAAGCCAAATACTACATATCAGCAACTAGCCTACTATATATAGTCAACAAATCTATATCATCAAACAGAGATCTTCCAGTCTTGGAGGGATAGATCCAAGACTCTATGGTTTTGATATTTCCTCTATGACTACCTCCATAGCCTTTGGAAAATTACAGAGTGCTGCTAACAAATTGAAGGAAGAAAAGTCCCAAATACCAAAAATAAGGATGAAATATTATTGAGTGCCATGTTCGGGAACAACTCAAAGAAGAAGAATACCCATACAATGAACTCGGGGAGAATCCATTTTCCATTTATGTCAAAAGGGGAGAGAAATTGGATCATGATTAGGGGAGTATGAGTGTTTCCACCAATGACAAGGGGGGAGATTGTTGAAGATTGGTTGTTGTCATTGATGTCAACGCTAATACTGGTTTTGGACTACAATATTGATGAATGTATTAATAGCCGAAAAATGCACATGCGTGATACAACACCCATGGATGGATAGTATACATCATGTTGTTTTCAGTGGTAGGCACGCCACGCGGATCCCTTATCGAGTGGAGAAATGAATTTTGAATATGACAAAGTGAATTGAAGAAGGAAGTACATGTAGGCCCCTCAAGATCATTAAAGAAAGAATTACAAAATAAAAAGGTGTTAGGTAGACCCTAATGTTAAAAGGAAGTGACATAAATGGCATAAAAAGAAATATCATTATACATTCATTTGATACACAAGTCGAATTTCGAGTAGGAAATCATAAGCAAAGAAGGGCGGATTTCAAGGAGTGAGAAGTCTTTATGATGTGTTATAAGTCATGTTATTTACAGGTCATATTAACATTTTCACAGAATCTGCTTATAGAACGATTCATATGGTGTTGAGAAGACATATCACAGTACCTATGGTAAAAATTCCATCTCTTTATTTTCTATAATTATGAGATACACTCGTGGAATATAGGGTTTGTGACCCATCCTGGCTGGGGTCAAAAAAAGTGTTCCATGTAAAACAATCATAAATTATTCATAGAGAATCCAAATGGTGTGGGACAAATTTAATTGGAAATAGTGTGGACTTTAGTTTATTGTGTGTGCGTTTCTGTTTTGGATGTTAAATATTGAGCATGTAGCATTCCATAAGTTCAAGCCTCCTAATAAACTAGAATTTAATAAGGTCTACCATTCTCTATAACTTCTTTTTGGGAGGATTCAAGGAGTGAAACTTGAAGTTTTAGAGAATACATTGAGTAATATTATCTACAAGATTAGAGCATTCCAAGAATTGAATAACGTGGCAAGAAGTATCGTGAAACATTATCAGTTCCTATATGTGATGGTTGGTTGATGGGTGATGATTTAGAATGCCCTATTATCTCATGTATTCTTGGGTGGAAGAAGGGGAAAAGGATGGAGTTCAAATCTCTCTTGGATATTGGAGGATTGTATCTTCTTCTGGAGTTTTATCCCTCCCTTACACTTGGAAGTTGTAGCTAACTTTGAAAGTCATTACTCTTGAATATAACCATTGATTATTTCATACATATATCAGGTATTGTGCATTATGTATTGGTGTAACTTTATACTATTGTTCATTTCTCATTGGATATAATTGAATGGTTTAAGCATAAGTTGAAAAGGTTTTAAATTTACTTGATATTGATTCACCCTCTCAATATCAACAGTTATATCAGATGGAGTAGCTTGGTCATTATTATCTTTTTCTGGCCTTCTTCTCAAAGCATTACAGAGCTACTCAAGACAATCAATGCTAAAGGATATCTAAATCTATTGAAAGTTCACTACTTTAATATGCTACACAATGTGATAAATTTCTAAGGCACCATGTGAATGCTAATGACCTGAGGCATTGCATAATGTTCTACGAATTCCTTTTCTAGAGGTTTCAAAGGAGCAGTGGTTCCCAGGTGTCAAGGTGGATCTTTCAAGTTGCTACAGGGTCAGTTATGAGTAGGAGTGCCACCTGTCAAAGGGAGAAGTGCTCATAAAAGGAAAGTTCATCAACATAAAGGAATGTTATGGGTGTGGCCAACATGACCCTTGTTTTTTTGTTATATTTTGTTATCCACATGTTTCCTTTTCCATTTTGAGGTAAGAGGATCTGATGTGAGGAGGGTTATTTGAATGATAGTGATGTCACTATCAAAAAAAGATATAAATAGACTATTGTAAGTATGATAGAGGGTTAGAATGAGATAGGGGAAGGGGGCTTTGGACCAAGAGGAATTCAGAGTGGTTATCACTGTGTTCTTTTCCTTTCTCTGTATTTTTCAGACTTGTGATTCCTTATCAATGGAGATCAATTTTTCTTTTTCAGTTTTTTCTTTCTCTGTGTACTAATATAAATGAGTGACTAATTTACTCTTGTTCTTATTCATACAATAATTGAGTGATGGTCTTCGTTCTTTGCATTGGTGATCTAGAATTTGTTAATACACAGTTTTTTGCTGTGAGTTGACTATTTTAAAGTGCTGGAAGTATCTCTGACATGTTCAGATCACAATTTTTTTTTCCTCATCCATTTATCAAGCCTATTGTATGATCTGAAGTTTTTAAGGCCACTTTTGATGAAGGATATAGTTGGGAATGTGTATAGTGATAAATTTGATTGTCCTTATGGTCAAATCCCTGTGACTTTAAAGGTTATCTTTCAATATTAAATTTTAATTCTTTACATGTTACCAAGCTCATTTGATTACAGTCTAGGGTGAATCTTGGAGTGATAACATGATACAACGTTAGAAATATATTGCCGAGATATTTAAGTTGCAAAAAACTACACCATAGGCACACTAGTTTTTACTAGCTAAAAACACTGTTTAGGGCCTAAAAACTGCCCTATAAAAGCACAACCTTCCAAAAATACCAAATGTCAGGGAAAATCATTAGTTTTCTGCTGTTGTAGACTGCTAAATCGAATTTGCGTGTACTAGTTCAAAAATATACACCCATATTTAACATGCACAAATCCAAAATGTAGCACATGCACCAGACACCTATATCCAATGTGCACCACTTTTTTGTCGCACCAATATCTTGTGTGCACAAATTTTGTGTCACACACCAATATCTAATGTACACAACATTTGTGTCTCATGCCAATATCTACCGTGCAAACATTTTGTGTCACGCACCAATATCTAGTGCACACAATTTTTTTGTCACACCCATATTTTGTGCGCATTGCAAGCTCCACACCACATAATGCCAAGTTTTAGTGAACTCACACCACAAACCAATAATCCCTGCACTCCACCAATTCTACTTTCACGGGGCATGGATATTGAATGTGCATGTGCTGGATACCAAGATTGCATGTGCACCAACAAATATTATCTACACTCTTATACCAATACTCAATGTGGAAACCTTGTGCACCAATATTACGCATGTGCCACAAGCTCGACACCATGCAATGCCAAATTTTAGTGAGATCACCAACGCACCATTATTATCCATGCGCCACCAATTATGCACCACGATGTGACAAAATTTTAGAGCGCACACTCGTGCACCATTATTTTTCCACACATCACCATCTTTGCACCACGCAACGCCAAAATTTAGTGCTCTCATCCATGCACCATTGTTTTTCTGTGCATCACCAACTCTGCACCATGCAATGAAAACTTTTAGTGCGTACACCCAAAAACCATTATTTTTTCATGCATCACCAACTTTGCATCGTGTAACACCAAATTTTAGTGCGCACACCCACTCACCATTATTTTTTTGCATATCACCAGATTTTCATCGTGCAACATCAAATTTTAGTGTGCACATCTATGCATGATTATTTTTTCGTGCTTAACTGGTTTATCCATAATTTTTGTTGCAGAAATTGGGGATTTTGCCCACTTTTCCTAGTTTTTTTTGGGCGCCATGGCCACTCTGTAAACTAAAAAATTTGACCATCTACAAGCCCAAATTTTCCCCATTATAAATCAAAATTTCTTAAATTTAATTTCCGGCTTGATTCTTCACATTACCCATGAGATTTCTCTCAATTTTACTACAATAATTTAATCAACAAGTTACAAACCTACTCCAAAAATGAATTCTCTACAGATTTTCCGCTTCAACATTCTGATAACTTGGCCCATCCAGGATTAGTGTTGAAAATTGGGCTCTAATACCATATTGTAACATCACCAACCACCTGTTAGGATATGCCACTTAAAATTTTGAAATTTGATACTAATTTAAATCATAAAAATACTCTGCAAATCCACACATTCATACAAAATAATAACATAAATATGCATGAAACATACATCGGAAAAACCCATGAAACAAAATGCAAAAATATTAATGCAACATATGAATTAACACACTATTGACACTTATCTCTGATTTAGAATGTAACACCCCATGGTTGAGCCCTTGCTGAACTGTAATTATGCTTATAGGGTGGTTAGCCTAGTGGTTATAAGCTGAGAGACTTATGTGTTTGTTACGATGGTGAGCTAGATGCTAAGGACAATGAGCCTGATTTTGTATATGTAAATACACACATATCATTAATAAAATTACACTGTTGCGTGTAGACCCTCCACAAAGAAAGAGTTATGGGGGACTAAGCTCCACTAGGTGGGGAAGGGGCTATGTGTCTAGGAATAGGGGCTAATCTAGAGGTCTTACTTCTAAAGGAATAATATTGTATTATTATTTCCTAGAAGCTAAGGTTTAATATGACCATGTTGTCCTAATTTCCTAGGGGAAAGGGGGATGAGTGTTAAGTGGATCTCATGCAGCTTCAGGGGGATATGTGTCAACCTGGGTGCATGAATTTTTAAGTGGGAAAGTCAGCTTGTTGGGGGTTTTCTCACTCACCAGTCTCACGATTCTCACAGCTATCACAATACTTCACCATTGTGTTTTCACTCTCACGAGGTCAACCGCCTTGGAAGATAGCCATACTCCCCACTGATGCACACACTAGTGTAACATGTAGACACTAGATTTGTCCTGCGTATTTCCTATGAAGCCTGACGAACTTGTATTTTTCCTGAGTCGTGTTGTGTTGTAGCAGTCAACGGTTTCTACCAATGCATTTTTGGCTAATCTTGGTTTGTTGTCATATTTTGTGTCCATACCCATTTTCTATTGTTGACTTCACCTGTGTGTTACCTGAATTATGTTGTTGACATCACTTGTGTCCGTTTAAAATGAGATCTGAATTAAAGAGGCAGGTTTTCATGCCTATGAGAAAATATCCCATGTGAGAGAGTTTGCTGGGAAGTGATTTCTCTTGGAGGGAGTCCCGTAGCAGCT
Organism: Picea sitchensis; assembly: GCA_010110895.2. Classification (NCBI taxonomy): domain Eukaryota; kingdom Viridiplantae; phylum Streptophyta; class Pinopsida; order Pinales; family Pinaceae; genus Picea; species Picea sitchensis. Next base: position 30,015 of record SNQJ01S0054341.1, on the reverse strand, counting down.
ACAATACTCTAAGACTTTTGATCTAGCTTGTTTTTGAAGCCCAAGCTAAGTGAGGTGTAGTAGTCGATGGACTTGTATTAGTGAAGGTGTAACTTCTTGGGGTGGAGAAGGCGTGTGGGGAATGAGGGTCTGTGGTTTGTGGGCATAATTGTCTCCTGGGATAAAAGATCCTTCTTGTTTTTCTGTCCAACTTCCTTGTTGTCCTTGCCAAGCCTAGAATTCCCTTTCCTAGTGGAGTTTAGTCCCAGATCAGGGGTGACCCACTATTGAGCGTGATGAGAAACACAGTCTAAGGTTGGGAGGTTCATGTAAGGTCTTCACGTAGCTGGTGGTAATCTATTAAAATATAAGTAACAATTCTTTGTTCGTTGTATGTTGTGTATTTGTATTTTCATTATAATTAATGAGTAAATGCCTATATATATATATGTTCCATGTATGTGTTAATGTTTCTTTTGAATGAATAGGTGTATGAGTAGAGTATTGACATTTGTTTAATTTCATTAGATAGATATATATTTGTATGTGTGAATACCAAATGTTATCTCTATCTTCCAGTTAAGTTTTATATGTGATTATTTTCACAAAGTTACTCAGTAGCATGGCCTGACCTGTTGTTTAAGGCCAAGAATGTCACATAGATGATATCAGAGAAGTAAAGATAAAGTAAAGGTTGCTTCAGGAGAATTACATGGCCGGGGTCATCGACCGAGGGACACTACATATAAGAACACCAATTGTGTGCATACCTTTCGCGTTCATTCCAAACTTAGATTACACTTCTCATAACTCTCAGCAATGGGTCATCACTGAGCTGGAACTAAAATCCACTTGGGTAAAGGATTCCTAACCTGGATAAGGTATATCAGATAGAAATAAAACTATGTCACATGTGCCAAATCAAACTAACAACCTACAGTCCCTCATTCCCCACATGCCCACCCCACCCTAGGAAGTGTGCCTCTTCTGTTCTCAACAGTCCCTCGAGTGCCCCACTTCCTTTCCAGGGCTTCAACAATAATACGAACATGAAGTCTCAGAGCCCTGTAGCTACAGTTTGGCACCTTCAGGAATCAATTCCCAAAAATTCTCTCACCTAGAGTGAATTCTCACGGACCTGACAACCCATCTCCTCAATATCCTACAGGCCTGACAACTTGCTTCTTCAATCCAACTCCAAAGGTAACCAGGGTATAGGTATAGGTACATGTATCGTAACAACAAGGTACAAATTACAACTAAGTGAGTTAAGGAATGATGATAGAATGACCAGAAAATGAACTAAGTCCAAATATATGTATGCATGTTCCCAACTTGACACTTGTCATATTGAGAGCTACCTTGGGTCCACTTGTCCTCATCCTTAGAAATTAGGATAAAATAATTATCCACACTTTATACCTTAAATAATATTAATATAATATTCCTTTTGGCTTAATCCCCCCTAGATTATCCCCTTATCCTTAAAGTTTATCTCTCTTTCCATATTTAGTGGATTTTATCCCCCCATACTCTTTTACATGGTTGGTTTGCAACAATGATTTGTTTTCATTAATATTTTCATGTGATTACATATTACAATGATGGCTCACTAGACATTCAACATCTGGCTCTCCTTCCTAATAAACAAATAGGCACTTTGGCTTCAAAATAGATATACAAAAAGGCACTCTAGCCCCAAAACCACACACTTACTCCATTGTATGCAAACACGGATGGTGTGCACCCTTCCTTTAGTGAAAAATCCTCACACACTTACACTGGTGTGTGATACATTATAAAATGTGTGCACTCCTTTGGTATGAGATCCCCGTGCACTGACTCAATGTGCGTAGAATCGAACCAAAGGCCTTGTATCATCAACTCACCAACTTATATGTATAATTACATTTACATTTACAATAATTACCCATGGATCACTATCCTATATGTTCATTTACATTTATATGTACAATTGGGGTTTGACCTAGGGGTACTACAAAAGGTTTTCCATAGTAGGTGGCATTCCTTACCTCATGGCTTGAGAATTAGAAAGCCTCACTCTACAAACACATTGCAACTTGACCTCCTTATAACACCATGTTATAAATAAACTCTAAGGATAATGAGAACTAATTTGATTGGGATAAGGATGATTCGTCCACTCCTTCTCCTTGTAGCTCCTATGTCTAACCTCAAACCAGAAAAGAAAGAAGAAGAATAGGCCAACATTGTTTAGGATAAGTGATACCATGACCAAAAAGTTGTGACCAAGTATTAAGCTTGGGATATGAGAGAGGAATTCAACAAAAATAAGTAGGAATACCATGATAATGTTGATAGACAAAAATGTAATGAAAAACTACAATATGTTAAGAAACAACAGGGAATTGAGCAGGAATAGGATGATAGACAATAGATGAACAATGAACAATAGCAGAGTATATAATAGTAGCAACAACAATGAGATTAGAAAAACCATTTTTGGTTGCATAAGGGAGTGCAAGGGTTTAGCTAGGGGGTGATGATGAGCCTCATTAATTTACATTCTAAAGGCTCATGTTTGACATATTTTTCCACCATAAAATGACCTAATGTTTTATTTTGACCATATTGAATAGTTACCCATTGTTATTGGATAAATCGGTGAATGTAGAGATAAACTAATCTCCCTATATCCACCTGGATCTAGAAAAAAACAAGACAGAACATGATGATTTCCCTAGGTAGCTACCATTGAATTTATCACCAAAGAAGGATTGTATGGCATACCTTTATATGTTGCTTCCTTATATCTCTGTTGTCCCTGCTTAAATCCGGTGCTCTTGTGAGATCAGATCTGCAATGACACAAACCAACCAAAGTGAAAGAAACAATTATAGATTCAATGGAAACCTAAACATGTGATCAAGGAGTCATGTAATAATATACTAATGATTTTATGGGAAAAAAACATGTCGCTGTATCATATTAAGTAAAAGTGGAATATACAACCGGATTTCCTTGATGTTGCAAGTTCCCTTTCGTTGGTCCTTTGTTCCGACACATGCATACACTTTCTCTGAATTTGCATGAAGATAATCCACAAGGCTTGATGGACAAATGGAGGTCTCAAGCATCAATTGTATCAGGATTCTTCACACAGTCTTCAGTCTATTCTTTTCTCAATCTTGCTTGACCTTGCTTAACCTTTTCCATGAGAAATCCATTATTATATAAGAGAAGATGAAGTGGTTACTAGGATGAGGATGATCCCACCAAATCAGAGAAGCCAGTAAGATCACAACCATACGAACGCCACCTCACATTATGGAATATTCTCCTTCTAGAAACTTCGTGAAACTTCTTCCTTTCCTTAGCTTCAAGAGCCGTCGCACCCTACCTATATAGCAACATGCATAAATCCTATAGGCCAATAATAGAGTAGCTTGCAGAAATACTTGATTCCCACACTGTGTACCATTGTCATCCTGTGACATCATTCTAAAAATGTGCCTGGTAGGGGAAGAAACTCAACCATTTTCCTCATGTGAAATATTTTTTTGGAAGCCTGAACATATGCCTATGTGGTCATCATCAAAGTGACCAAAATAATGTGTAACAAAATGCCCCCCACAGTATGAGGCTAGAACATGTGACAACTAAAATACTTTGTAAAATGCGTGTGTGTGTCGGAAACCAAGAGTGCACCAATCAGGAACCTGCAAACAATCAAGCATCTGCATAGAATTATACCATTTCTGAGGTAGGCATTCCCATGCTTAGATTACAAGTAATTGAAATCATAAATACAAGGCATGGCCACCAATTATACACTGTGGATCCATGTCATCGAAATTCTACATAGCCACCATAAATACACCATGAATATATGTATTAGAAAGTGTAAATTTAGACACAGACACGAGACATACAAAGTGGATCTGTATGTCAATTCAAATCATAAATACTCCATCGCAACCTGGGCCAAAAATTTAAGATCCAGGGTCTTCAATCCCATCGTCCATAAGTATGAATCTAACCATGCGATTACAGGTGCTGAAGTCGAACATGGTAGAAACTACTTGATTACCAGTCATTGATGAAAATCGTTAACAAGTGCCAGGATAATCACCATTGATGTCAATGACTCTCAAGGTACCTTAGTACAATCCAATGAATGTGAATAAATGAGCTGAATTCGAACACTCAATGAAAACTCTTGATCATGGACCAATGATGTGAATCCATTGTCGAGAACGAAGAAACCTGCCATTGAGGCATGCAGGCTCTAAGGTACTAAACAATTTCTAAGTCTTGTTCCCAGATGATGAGTTGAAGTCGACAGGAAAAATACTCGTCACAGGAGGGCCTTGATGTATCCACCATCAATGACACGAAATAAGCAACAGATTAAGGGTAGATCAAAGTATGAAAATGATTCGAAACTGACACAGGGGGAAGGCCAACATGGTAAGAAATGACAATGCAGATGGCCGACTTGAAGGAGGGCTTGTTTGGAATTCTTTTGAACATGTGAATGACACGACATTGGTATTGGTAGCATTGAATCAAAGACAACCCAAGATATGAATTTGATGAAGGTCAGATGAGAGACAAATGGATTTCCCAACCTGGATTCAAATGACAAAGGGGGTGTCATGTTCAAGAGAGACTAGTACTGCCACTAACACAGGTACATAAACACATCTCTTTCCCAAATTTCCCCCCACCATTTCTGGCGAGTACCTCTTTATTTTTACGCAAGATTGAGGAGGATAATATAAGCTTGTAATGTAAGCTCATCCTTTGGACATGTCCATTAGAGTGTTTTTAACGAACCTTAAGAAGGAGTGGCTCGGTCCCATGTGGGTCTTTCGATGTTTGTTTAACGAATCCAAAGATAGAAAAATCAGGAGTTTTTCATGTTTATAGAGTCTGAAAAACACTTTAAAGAGGACTCTCTCCGTTCCTTTTTCATAAAATAGTTCGACAGGACAAAAAAATTGATAAACTATCGCTCATCAAATGTTTTATTCAAATACTTTTACGAGCGTGAACAGAACAAGGTCGATCGACAATCTTTTCATTTTTATAGAGTGTGAAAAGAGCTTAAATGATACTCCACGTGTGTCACTTTTTGTGTTACCAATATGAGTACGAAAGGACGAAAAAAGTATACTCAGTTGCATTCTCATAAATTTTTGAGCACGAGAACAAACGAAGACTGAACTCAAGGTTTTACTAAAAAACCCTAAAAAGTATCGATATGCGTAACAAAGAGAAAAAAAAATTACGAAACAAATATGCATACTCCGTTAATTAGGACTCTAGTCTACTTCCTGCAAGAAACAAGACAATCATGAGACTATTAGTTTTGAGGGTTTATAACCAAACACATTTATAGAATATAAAATATTATGAAAAAGGGTAAAAAATAAAATAAATAAGAGTAAGAGTTCTTTTTTACAATTTCATTTGTATTTGGTCAAGAACTTGTCTAAAAACCCCATTTTCACCCCTTACTTCCGTGGGTGATTGCGAGGAGCATAGGCGATCAATCAACAAACAGTTTCCGTGAAAACAGTAAGTCCTTCATCTTCTTCCTTTTCAATGGTTTAAAATTTGTTTTTGGTGGTCAAAAAATGATTTTTTGGGTGATTTTTAGGTCGGTAGGCATGCGTTGGGGCCGCTGTAGGTGGACAATATTGGGCCCTATGGAAATCAAGGATTTTCGTAGGTGACCAATGGATTGCCTGTGGAAATACCACACTGTAACTGAAGCTCAGTTGTGGCAGCCGAAAAACCAAAAAAAAAAGAAACCGTTGAACCAAAAAGAATTCCAAAAACGTTGGATAAGGGTGCTAATTGTCCTCTCTTACTTCCATGCACGTGTTTGATTGTAAAAATGTTGGAATGGAGAGAACGTGAGCATTAAGATGAAAACTCAATGGCTTTGAATGATCCAGGAACCATTGATTCCCTTTGACAATGTAGCCTATTGAATTTTTTCAAAGTCCAGGGCATGAGATCCCAACAAAGACTATTAGAGTACTTGATCCATATGTGGGATGAAAAACAACAAGTATTCCGCATGGGTGTTCATGTCCTCTCCTTGGACATTGAGTATATCTACATTCTAATGGGGCTATCCCATCACGGGGCACGTGTGACTCTCACTAGGGGTCGAGGTGTTGTCTTGTCGATGAGCGAGTATATCTGTTGACACTGTGAAACGAATGCCAAAAGGAGAAAATTTAAGGTGGCTATCCGAGGTATGCAGTATCTGACCTTCAAAACTATCCTCTTTACCATTGCATGGATGGAAGGAAGTGTGTCACCTCATGTGGTTCTCCAGAGTTATTTTCAATATGCCATTGAATGTCTGGAACCTCAAGTATTCAACTGGTGTGATGGTGTGCTCCAGAGTATGAATACACAACTCACTAAAATAAAGAGAGGAGACCTAAAGCAGTTTGGGTATGGGTCCATTTGGGTGTCTTTAATCTTAGAAAGAGTCCCTCATTTGCGGCTACAGGTACAGTGGGGAATACTATCCCCATAAGACCCAAGAATGAAACGGTGGTGTGATCTTATGGCTCGGCACGTAGCGCCCTATTATCAAGTACAATGATGCGTTTTTTGACTAGTTAAGGGCCCAAATCTTGATGATTGATGATTATTCTTATGCCGGCCTGGAATTTTGGGGTGATCCTGACTTGTCTCTCCTTGAGGGATATCAGTGGGGAGATCTAGGTAATAAAGACATTTTGCTATTTATAGTGTTTTGTGGTTTTTTAGGATATTAGATGTTTTTTGTGTTTTCGATCTAAAGACTAATTAGAGAATTTTGACCATGCAGATGTAGAGCCTCATTGACCTCTGGGCACATCTCTGATTCACGGGAGAGGAGAAGCATGTGTGGTAGCAGGGTGGGACGCCGACGACTATGAGGCGATGGAGCAGAACTTAGAAGGCTTGATAATAGGCATCCTCGACATGTCGATCGAGGATGTCCTGAGGTGTTATCAATGCCATACTGTAGGCGTGTCTAGGTCACTTAGTTGGTTACTTCGCCAGGTAGCATGGGAAATAGTGTGCTATCGCGAGAGACATCCATGATACTATTTCGAGCGACATATGTGATGCTATTTGGTAGGAACCATGGGCTCTATATTTTGATATTTTGGTCCTTGGATGGAAAACACTTTTTGTAAAACATTTTCATTATATATATACATGAGGCTTCTACCGGCTTAATTTTCTTTTATATACAATGTGTAATGTGTGATTAGATTTATAAATGTCTCAAATGTCTGTCTAACACATAATTAGCTAGAGCATCAGTTAATGTATTATACATCTAGGAATGTGTTGATATTCAATATAATCAAAATAACGTTCCAAAAGGCGAATTCGTAGATATACCTGTAACAAAGTAGGACTTCGGATAGTGTAGACATTACTTAACTGGAGAACTACTAGCTGCGAATCAAGTCGTACAACGAAGTGACAAATCCTAGGAGAGATAGCATCGGTCAATAATTCAATGAATGCGCTATATTATGCAATATTATTGGTTGCACGACTGAGGAAAACACCTTGTAAATTGATAAGTTTTTTGGTGGGTGCATAGATTTGCCAAGAAACATAAGCTAGGTTCTGAGTACTACGGCTAGCACCATTGGTGAAGACAATATAGGGTAGAGAAGACGTCGACATATGGAAACCAAGCACAATGCAAGGTAAGCAGTTGGGGATCAAAACCAAATAATGAAAAACACACAAGAGTATGGTATAGTAAAAGTACAAGTACTTATGAAGAGACATTCTAAGCATAGTACTTCTTCAAGTAAAGCCCATTTTTGGGTTCACTCAAAGGAATTCCATCATAATCTACTAAATCATAAGCTCCCTTATTTGACACTTGTTTGACGATATATGGACCAGACCACATAGCTTCGAATTTTCCGACTCCTAGCAGATCGCGATCTTGTTCATAGAGGAGAACCATATCTCCCTCAGAGAAAACACGCGGCTTAACATGCTTTTCATATTGGGATTTTACACGTTTCTTCTGGGTTTCAATAACTAGGGTGGAATTACGACGGGTTTCATCTAATTGCATAAGATATAATAGGCATTCCTCTTCGGAAGAGGTGTTTGGGTGAAGTTCGACGACTAGCTTCAAAGATGGTATTTCACATTCAATCGGGAGAATGAATTCAACGTCGTAGACTAGTTGAAAGGGGGTAAATCCTGTAGCATACTTCACAGGTGTACAATAGGCCCATAATGCCGAAAACAACATTATGAGCCAGGTGGTATTATGGATTCCCATTATCCGACAAAGCATAGTGATAAGAATTTTATTTATTGATTCAACTTGGTCGTTGGCCTGTGGATAGTAGGGGGTTGAGTTTTCATGCCAAATACCCAACTTGTTAGTAAGTTCAGACATCGTAAAGTTTCGAAAATGGCTACCTTGATCAGTAACAATAGCTTGTGGGATCCCGAATCGAGTAATAATGTGATTAAATATGAAAAGGGCTGCAATTGTCGAAAGTAGGCATCACCTCAGCCCATTTAGTGAAATAATCCACATCTACAATAATGTATCCATGCCCCCCAATCGAGTGAGGGTTACAGGTCATGAAATCAATGCCCCATTTCTTGAAAGGTCCAACGAAAACTACAGGGTGTAAAGGAGCAGGATGTGATCTTATCTTGTTGTTGTACGTTTAGCAAGCATGGCATTTTTGGACGGCGGTAATACAATCTTTAAATAAAGAAGGACAAAAATACCCTGCTCGTAAGATCTTCTGGGAAGTAGTATACCGAGATATGTGACCACCACATTCTCTAGAGTGACAATCATTTAAATCTTTCTCATCTTCATCATAGGTGAGACATCCTCGAAAAACGGAGTCAACCCCATGACAATAAAGAGTGTCATCGAGGATGATGTACTCATGGGCTTGGTAATGTATGCGACAACAGTCAGTGCTAGAAAAATCAGGCTGGAAAGTACGAGTTTGGAGATGGATAATGATATCCCCATACCAAAGGTCATTAGAACTGATCATAAAAAGGGATTCATCAGGTAAAGAATCCTCTGCTACATTCTCTGTCTCAGTGCAGACTG
>SNQJ01S0054340.1:60557-81685 GCA_010110895.2 Picea sitchensis | reverse complement strand
CTGGCTATAGTGAAACCTACGAGAATGGGTCATTCTCACACCTTGCCTATATAGCAACCTGCGAACTTCATTTTTTATAGGGTTTTTACATAGGAAAATGCAACTTCTTTTCTCAGGAAAAGTTCTTCTCCCTTCTCTCTTTAGGAAATCAGGCCACTGACCCCTCTGAAGGCAACAGATAGGTTTACATCATTAACGATCATAGGGATGACGAAAATAATGTGTAACACTATAGGAGCCAGAAGAAAAGTTAATGAGATGGTTAAGTCCTACCTCATAGACATGAATGGACTAAATACCAAGGCAGATTTTAATATCTTACCTTTAGGTTCCTATGACTATTTAATTGGGATGGATTGGTTGGACCCACATCATGCTCTATTGGATTGTCATAACAAATCATTCACTTGCTTGGATGAAGAAGGGAACCAAATGAGAGTGCAGGGAATTCCCAGGGCAGTAACCGTTAGAGAAATTTCAGCCTTGCAGCTGAAGAAATGTTATAGAAAAGGATGTCAAATTTTTGCAGCTCATATGGAGGAGACACCTAAACACAAGGTGCCAAATTTGGAGGATTATGCAGTCCTGAAAGAGTTTGAAGATGTATTCAAGGAAGTACCAGGACTACCCCCAAGGAGAGACATTGATTTCTCTATAGATTTTATGCCTGGAGTAGCTCCAGTATCAAAGACTCCTTACAGAATGAGTACACCAGAATTGAAGGAGTTGCAAATGCAGCTTGAAGAACTGCTGAAAAAGGGGTATGTATGCCCAAGTGTATCACCTTGGGGTGCCCCAGTCTTGTTTGTGAAAAAGAAAGATGGAATGTTAATATTGTGCATTGACTTTAGACAATTGAATAAAGTGACTATTAAGAACAAGTATCCTCTACCAAGGATTGATGACCTCTTTGATCAATTGAAGGATGCAAGGATATTTTCAAAGATAGATCTCAAATCAAGATACCATCAGGTAAGAATTAAAGAAGAAGATGTTAGCAAGACCGCCTTCAGGACAAGGTATGGTCATTATGAGTTCACAGTGGTACCATTTGGGTTGTCAAATGCACCAGTTGTTTTCATGTGCTTAATGAATGGTGTTTTCCAAGAGTATTTAGACAAGTTTGTCATTGTCTTTTTGGATAACATTCTTATATATTCCAAGTCAGAGGAAGAGCATGAACATCATTTGAGGATGGTGTTGCAAGTATTAAGGGAACATCAGTTGTATGCCAAATTGAGCAAGTGCTCATTTTATCATAAACAAATTCATTATTTGCGGCATATCATCTCAAAAGATGGGATAGCAGTGGACCCTAAGAAGGTAGAAGCCATTAGAGAATGGTCAGCACCAAAGAATGTGACAGAGGTCAGATATTTCATGGGCCTTGCAGGTTACTACAGGAGATTCATTGGAGGATTCTCAAAGATAGCACACCGAATCACTTCCTTGCAAAGAAAGGGTATGAAGTTTCAGTGGACGTCGGACTGTGAAAGGAGTTTCCGACATTTGAAACAATTATTGACAAGTGCTCCAATACTAAGGAATGCATACCCAAATGAAGATTTCATTGTATGCATAGATGCATGTAATGAAGGACTTGGTGGAGTCCTCAGTCAAAATGGATTCGTGATATGTTATGAATCAAGGAAGTTGGAAGAGCATGAAAGAAACTATGCCACTCATGATTTGGAGTTGGCAGCCATAGTAAATGCCCTGAGGAAATGGAGACACTACCTCATGGGAAAGAGGTTTGAGCTAAGAATAGACCACAATGGCCTACAATATTTATTTGATCAGCCAAATCTAAATGCTAGGAAAAGTAGATGGTTAGAATTTCTAAGTGAATATAACTTTGATATAAAGCATATCAAAGGGAAAGAAAATAAAGTGGCCAATGCACTCAACAGGAGGGTGCATGAACTACGTGCTATAGCCATCAGCATGTATCAGACTGATGTTAAAAGAAAAATTTTGGAGGCTGCAAATACAGATCTGCAATACAGAGAATTGGTAGCAATGCTACAATGGGGTAAGATACTTCAGAAGATGGATATTTATAAGTTGGGAGTAGATGGAATATTGTTGCACAAAACAAAATTTTCGTACCAAATGTCCAGGACTTGAAACATATAATTTTTCATGAGATGCATAATGTTCCTTATGCAGGGCACCCTGGATATTAGAAAACCGTAGCATTGGTCACGAGCCAATACTTTTGGCCATGTGTGAAGAGAGAGATAGTGGGATACATCGCAAGATGTATGGAATGCCAAAAAGTTAAAGCAGAACATAGGCACCCAGCAGGATTGTTGCAAACTTTGCCCATTCCTAAATGGAAGTGGGAAGTGGTGACAATGGATTTTATTATGGGATTGCCTAGAACAAGCAAGATGCGTGATTTGATAATGGTGGTGATGGACAAGCTTACAAAAGTTGCCCATTTTATTCTACTAAAAACTACCCACAAGGAAGCAGATGTCGTTGATATTTTCATGAAGGAAGTGGCACAATTGCACGGAATTCCTAAAACGATTGTGTCTGACAGAGACCCTAAATTCACCTCGAATTTCTGGAAAGGATTGTTCAAAGGATTCGAAACGAATATGAACTTTAGTACATCTTATCATCCTGAGTCTGATGGACAGATAGAAAGAGTGAACAGGGTGATAGAAGATATGTTGAGAATGTATGTGATGAACAAACCATCGAAATGGGAAGACTACCTACACTTGGTAGAATTCACTTACAATAATGGGTATCAGGCATCAGTGAAGATGAGCCCATTTGAAACACTTTACGGCAGAAGGTGCAATACTCCAGTAAGCTAAGATAACCCAGCTGATAGAACAGTAGTCAGGCTAGAGTTGCTCAAGGAGATGGAGGACCAAATGTTAAAAATTAAGCAGAATTTGAAAGCTGCCCAAGACAAACAGAAAATTTATGCTGATAAAAACAGAATCCATAGAGAATTCAAAGTGGGTGATCATGTTTTCCTGAAAGTGAAAGCTAACATGAGTTCCCTGAAGCTGGGAAATTGGGCCAAGTTAGCAGCCAGATTTTGTGGACCCTTTGAGATCCTAGAGAGGATTGGTCCAGTTTCTTATATGATTGCATTGCCTGCATCTATGTCTATTCATAATGTCTTCCATGTATCATTTCTAAAGAAATATATACCGGATGCTAATCATGTTATTGATTGGAATGTGATTCAAGTGGAGAAAGAAGGCGCTTTTCAAGTGCATCCGGTGCACATTTTGGACCGAAAAGTCAAACAGCTCTGGAACCGAGCCATAGGTCTTGTAAAGGTTCAATGGAATGGTACGGCCCTGAGGATGATACTTGGAAGCATGAAGATGCAATGCGAATAGAATACCTGCATCTTTTTGAAGATTTTTGAAAAATCTGATATATATGGGTGTATGATGCACTAAGGACAGTGCATAAATAAGGGGAGGGGATTGTAATATCCCTCGACCGAACCCAATTGTAAATGTAATATAAACATACTTAAGTTGGTGATTTGTTTTGACCTCATTTGTTAATGCACATCATGTGGCATAGTGCGTGCATGAACTGCGCAGTAAAATGATGTAATATGCACATCGCAAGATACTGCGCGTAGTAACTAAAGTGCTCGCAACCTTGAGGACAGCGGATACCGCGCGCAGTAACTAAAGTGTGTGCAACCTTGAGGACAGTGGATACCGTGTGCAGTAACTAAAGTGCGTGCAATATCAAAGTCAGCGAACCTTTATGTATATGATATGCATTATAGGCTGGTGAGCCAGTATTATAAGTCGAAATGCTTATGTTTTGGTATTAGGCCGGAACGCCTAGATGTCAAGGGCCAATGCACCTACTTTGTACATGACTCGTGATTAATATAAAATACATCACTTCATGCAGACCGACCATGATAAAAGAGATGGGAGACTGAACTTCACCAGTAGGGAAAGGGAGGGCCAAAAGTCAAGGGAATATTATATTAATATTTCCTAAAACATAAAGTATGGATAATTATTTTATCCTAAGTTCTAAAGTTGGGGACAAGTGGACAAAAGTAACTTCCGATATGACAAGTGTCAAGTTGGGGACATGCATTCATATCGTGGGGAAACTTATCCCATGGGGGGATTTTTCTCACAAATACCTTACGAACGGGAAAAGGACCATCATTCTCACCATCACTTTTCACAAAGAGTTCATAGTGATTCTGAAACACACTTAGTTATCCAGTCAATGAATCCATGACCATTTCACTCACACATTCCATTATCCTTGAGACAACCATTCCACCTTTCCGAAGCTTGTTTCCCCACCCTTTTTGGTTGGTGTACCTGGTTAGCTTGGAGCGGGATTGAAGAAGCAGGTTGTTAGGCCCATGAGCAGTTCTCTGAGTGAGAGAATTGTTGGGGATTGATTTTCGTAGGTGCTAAACTACAACTATAGCGCTCTGAGACTTTCAGTCTGGCCTGTTGCTGAAGCCCTAGAAGGGAAGTGGGGCATCCGAGGGATTGTTGAGCAGAGAAGGGGCACACTTCCTTGGGTGGGACAGGCATGTGGGGAATGAGAGGTTGTAGGCTATTAGTTGAGTGAGCACCTGAAACAGAGTCTTTCCTATTGTCCATGAGCCTTAGCCTGGATAGGAATCCCTTTACCCTGGGTGGATTTCAGTCCCAGCTCGGGGGTGACTCACTGTTGAGAGTGATGAACAGTGTAGTCTATGGCTGGGAGGTTCGTGGACGGTCTGTAAGAAGTTTGTGACAGTATTTCTAAGATAAGTACCAATTGTATGATATATTGATATGTTGTTTTGTTATTTACATGCCTATGTTGTGATTTTATCATATATGTGATTATGATTGCTTGTGTGCTTATGGGTAATTTCCTGTAAATGAGGCATATCGGTAGTTACTGTTATTTTAATATAAAAGCCATATGTTACAGAAAGTAATTGTTTGTTGATGTTTAGATGTAAAGCTTCCATGAGCATGTTGTATGTATATGTTTTAGTTGCATGCAGTCTAAAGAGTAAATTTAGGTGGCATTGCTTAGTTGACTATTGGGTATGCTACTGTATGTTCCGCAGTATGGGAACGAAAGTGTTCCCTAGAGTAGCATGGCCCAGCCTGATGGATGGGAATGTTACCAACTGGCATCAGAGCATGAGTGGTTTCTCTCAAGTGGCGTACCTCGGCCTCAGGTTGGTGGGCGTTTGTTACAAAAAGGGTTTACACCATCCTAGTACTTCCTAGTTAGCCTTGCTTGCCTTGGGTAGTAAAAGGGAATACACCCCCAAGGAGATAGCAATGCTAGATATTTTATTTTTTTGACTCCATAACCCAATAGCTAAAGGCATTAAATCTAATTGCATTGGAGAAATAAAATCTTGCATTGGTTAACATGAAAACTTGGGATTTTGAGATTGTCTAAATTGAAATAAATTATATGCTTTGTGCTTGGTTGAGCCACTAGGGCATCTCATTTTTCTAAGTTCTTCTAGCTGCTGTCATAAAACTTTATCTACAACCATTAAGGCTGCATAAAACCTAATACAACTTTCTTAATAACTCACAAATCAACCGTCAAAAGTTATTAAACGTTTGCCCCTATCGTCTACTAGTCTCAGCACACTTTTTGCGTGGATTGTTGGAAAGTTTTGGTGGTTGATATATTTTCTTTAACAACTTGTATGCTACAACCATACGGCTGCAATTATATCTCTACAATACTACTTTCTTACATCCTTGTTTCACGCTAAAGTCTCGCTCTTTCATACTCGAGTTAAACTGGTCATTGCTAGCTTGTCTCTTGCAATCTTTTTTTTTTTTAACAAGAACGGTTATGTTTCATTAGGCGACGTTCTGGCAAGCCAGAACCAGAAAGTTACAAATCTGAAGAAGGTTGGTGACCTCTAACAGTGCTTCCAACCTTCTTGTAAATTTCTTGGGAAACCCATCCCATCTGCTTCTGGAGCTAATTGGAAAAAATGGCGAAAATTGCTTACATGAGTAAATTCTCACAAACTGTGAGCACAAAAGGAGACAGAAGCAAAACATTAACCGGAGGGGGGTGGAATTTTCCTCTTAAAGAAGGGATCCATCTTTTTCTGAGAGCCTAAAGAAATGTTGGAGGCCGCCTCCTTTTCTCTGCGCGCTTTGTTGGACTTTCGTCCTCGGGTAAGAGGTGGAGATGGGACTGAATTATCTTCAGGATCAGAAGTTTCCACAGAATTGCTAGATGGGACTGAAACAGTCAGACCTGCCGAGGCAGAGGGAACCGGACCTGAGGCCCGCAATTATCTCGCTGCTACTAGGCCTGGGGGGGTGAAGTCCGGAAGGCTTTCGTCTGTCGGAGGATCTTCCTTCACTTCTGTTGCTTCTAGATCTGCGGCTTCATCTTCCTTCAGCGCCTCAAAGTTGTTTTTATTTTCTAGAGTTGCCTCTGCTGAATGAGTGGCCTTTGGAGCCTGGGGTAGCGAATCCTTTCACCTTGGTTGTCTTCGTCGGTTGGATACTGGCTGAAAAACATCTTCTTTGACTAGTCCCGGCTCCTCAGAGACTTTGGGCCAGCTTTTTGCGAAATGACCGTATGTATGGCACCGAAGGCACTTAAAAGGAATCTGCTCGTAGTCTAGCTCTTGGATATGGCACCATTCCCCCAGGGAGAGCTTGATGGCTTCCGGTAGGCCTTTCTAGAGGTTAACCTAAACACAAATACGAGCGCAGGTAAACTGGTCCCCTTTCGGTTCCACACTGTCCAGGAAGTGCCCAAGCTTGTTTCCAATGTCCTCTAGAGAGATTTTCCCCCAGAGATGTATGGGGAGGTGAGGCAGCCTAACCCAAACAGGGGCTGCGGTGATCTCGTCTCCAGGATTGAAGTCAAGAGTCCAGGGGGCTAAGAACAATCCTCTTGACCCCATGAAATAGGGTCCAGATCTGAAAACTAGATCACGGTCCTCTTTGCTTGAGAAACTGAAGACAAAAAAAACCTTGCCTACTGCGCTCCAAGTAACTCTTTCCTGTATCAGCGGCCTCCATCGTTCTTCAATCCATGCGTCTACCATTTTTGGGTTGGGCCATAACCCCATAAACTTTCCGACGAGGGCCTTTTCTGCCAGATAGAGGGCAAGGTTGCAAGGCTGCTCTGGAGAAAGCTCCAGAGAAGGGATCTCCTCCATCTTCTTAACAAACTTAGATGGAAGAGAAGGCTTGGATTTAGGTCCTGCCGAGTGGACTAATCCTTTGAATGCTTCCAAAGGATCTTCCTCATTCTCGACAGTCAGATTTGGAGCCATCTTGGCAGGCCGACGGCCACCGGAGGCTACCACTGCTTCAGGTCGCGTGCGCGCAGGAGGGTTGTCTCTTGCAATCTTAACTAGACTTTTAGAAACTTTATTTACAGCTCTTATTATCATTTACCTGTTGACATATATTATTATTTATTTTTGCAATTAGGGACAACAATCTTAACTTTCTTTTCCAACATATTATTGGGCTTGTATCTTCATTTTCCTTGTGTCTTGGGCAGGTACAATCACTACTTGGAAAGTCTACTAAATGATAGCATATCTTATACTATCTACGAGACTCTTTTCAAGCCCTTCTTACCTTCCATGATTGACCTATAAGGGGACTCTTCTTCATCTCTTCAACTTCCATCTATTTCCCCCCAGGGTCACCAGGATTCCCCCCCTTGAGTTGATTACTTCATCTCTAAAGTGGCGAGAATACCTATATAAGGTGACAATCGATAGGTGTTCTCTTAGTTGTCACCATTTTCTGGTTGGGTAGGGATTGTCCCAACCTACAACTTGTGCTATAATATTTTGGTGTTGTTTTCGAGGAGAATTTTGAATCCTCTTCTGAACCTTAACGACACTTTGGAAAGCTATCCTAAATCCTTTCACTAGATTTCCTGGCAACTCCACCTGAAGGGCGTTCCCCTTCCACCTTTGATGATCTCTTCTTGAAGCTCATCTGGCAACTCCACCTTCCCAGAATTCATCTTCCCTTAAGACTTTTCCCCTAGGGATATTCAAACCTTCTAAGGTTTACCGAAGAAGGCCTCCCCTCAAGCCTCCCATTGTCAAAACCCTTTTTCCATGGTACCCTTCCCCTTGTTCCAATGGTTCTCCCTTGGGAAAAAGACCTTTATAAATCTCTTAACATGGCCAGCATCCCTGGATACCCTAACACAATGCCAAAAGAGTCTCACAAATGGTTGTCGAAGTTTCTAGGAAATAATGTCACCAATGCAGATGATGATCTCTATGTCGTAGGCAAAGACATGGAAAATGTAGAAGTGGAACATGAAGATGTAGCCATGAGGCTACTAGCCTCATCTTTGACTGAAGAATCCCAGAGGTGGTTTAGAGGGCTATCTAACAATCACATAGCATCTTATGAGGATTTTTCCAAATTTTTCAAGAACAGATGGACAACAAAAAAATACAATGGGATGCTTGTATCTTAGTTCAATCATATAAACAAAAAGGAGAACGATAGAGTGAGTGAATTTGACACCAAATTCGACAGATTATACATTCAGATTCTGACATATTTGTGTCCTACCGTTACAGTAGTTCGTCTCCTCTATGTGAATTCATTTGATGGGAAATTCCTCTTTACTCTTAAGGATAAGAAACCCTCTACTTTGGCGCAAGCCAAAGAGTACAATGCAAAGATTGAAGAAAATATCCTTGACTCAAAATTTTATCCTTTTCAATATCCTCAGGTCAAGGAATAAGCAAAGACTAAGGCTTCCAGTAGTAGTGCTCTTGATCCAATTTCCCTCTTGACTCAAAATATATATTAGATAAGTACTCAATTTGTACAAGCACATAATCAGATCATGGGTTGATTAACTACTATGGAGAGAAATCAAACTGGCCCTAGACCTTAGTTTACTAGACAGCAGAGATATGCCAAAGGTTGGAAACCAAGGCCTCAACAAGAGGCAAAGGCCCCTGACACTTTGAAACCAGTCAGGATGGTTGACATAGAACAAACATCGTGGCGTTATTTGTGCCAAGAACCTCACCGAGAGGATAAGTTTCCTCGACGAGATGAATATTCTTCTAACAATGTGAACTTCATGGATATGATTTGTAACTTCCAAGAGGAAGAAGTCACACAAGAACATATCGACGAAGCCAAAAGACGGGGGGAAAGAGAGGGGAGACTCCAAGCCTTGAATCAATTGACAGACGAACAGAGGAAGGAACTAAGGAAGAGGGAACATTTGACATACACTAAAATAAATAAAGCTTCAACCCCTTCATCACAACCTACCACTCCTCCTCCATATACAAAGAAGGTGGTCTCACCACTTCCACCTCTAGTGCATTAGTTGCTTCCAAATCCAGCGCCAACATATGAGATTCAGTTGAACATAGATGTTGTAGCCATGTTTGGGAAGTTAAATATGACGGTTCCTGTGATAGAAATGTGCAAAATCCTTTCTATAAGAAGGGAATTATTGAAGTTATTACAAGTACCGACTAAGAAGGAATGTCCTCCAATCATTTTGAACACCATGTATCTTGATCAGCAAAAGGACAACAATCCTCCTTTATACCTTTCATTGGGCATGAATGGCCTCCGCGTGAACAACTATATGCTAGATTATGGGGCCTCTGTAAATGTCATTTCATTGAAGGAAATGGAACAACTTGGTTTGAAGACGACTAGACCCTATGGAAATGTGTGTGGAATTGATTCTAAAAGGGTCAAGGTTTATGCGTTATGCGAGAACGTTGAGGTCTTTTTTATTGATTTTCTGCATATCAGCCTCCTTATGAATATAGTAGTGATTGATGTCCCGGATGCTTAGGGGATGTTATTATCGAGGATTTGGCCTTCTTCCCTTGGGGGTTTCCTTATGATGGATCTCACCCATGCACACCTTCCCATGGGAGATGGCACTTTTGAGGTACTATACAGTCAAGAGTGACCCAACAAGCATGTGATGGATCCCAAAATTCTTGACTATACAAGTGAGGATGATTTTGATGAAGTTCCAGACACCATTGAGTATGATCCACGGAACTTACAAAGATAGATGAATACAAAGAAAAACTTGCAAAGTTCCAAGGTAAAGAGCTAGGGTCTATCCAAATATTTAAGAAAGAAGATAAAGAATGCGAAGAAGCCATGAAAAATGCAGTCAATGCAGGACCTTCTTCTGATCCATACATTGAGAATATACCTTACATCAACTACATTGAAGGAATTTTTGCATTCATGTGGGACAAGAAGAAGGGCAAGCCCAAACATGACCAGAAGGCTGAAAAATCATGGCTTGGCCCTTACATCATCAAGAAGAAGTCTGAGAAAGAGAAGTATTATTTGACAACTTTGGATGGGAGAAAGATGCCATTGTCAGTGGATGGGTCTCTTCTCCAGCCCTATGTTCAAATCACTTGACTTCTTCAGGGCCTAGGCCCCAGGTAAGTAGTTAGTTCATTTTGCTTTCCTTGCATTTGCATCTTGATTTCTCATGATAGTTTAGATGCATTTCATATTTCATTTTTCTCTACTTGCATCTTGATTTCATGTTTAGTTTGCTAAAATTTTCTTTTCTAGATTAGTTTCATTTTTGGTTTTCATGTATATAGACGAAGGGTGATAGAACCACCCAATATTTTACAGTGTGATGTTTTAGTGTAGGCATAGGTCTACCAGAAGATGCTATGGTTCTCATGCACTCTATGGTGAGCACATGTCCCCAAGTAGGAGATATATGTTATCCCCAACTCCTAGGGATAACTAAGGAGATGATGTCTTGAGGCCCTCATGTTGCAGACATGGAGTATTGACCAGCAGTGTCCACTTGCACAGACTGAGACCCACCTCACCACCACATCTCCAGGTTCTTCACAACAGTATCCACCACATCAGTTGGGCTCCGGAAGACATTGGGTCTTTCTCCTTTAGGAACAATTCACCCAATAGGTTGTTTTGTCAACCCTCCCATACCTAAACTTGGAAAATTGCATAGGGTCTTTGAGCATTAGTTTATTTTGATGAGGTGGTTTGGATGTACTTGCTTAGATTCATCTTTTATTGATTTGATTTACTCATCATGATGCTTTGACTTAATATCCTTTGAGGGTGTATCCATTTGTCTTTGCAGGATCTAGCTGGTGGACAGTTTTGGAGGAACAAGCCTAGCTTGGGCTTCCATGGGGGTTGAAGCACAGAGGTCAAATGCCAAGGTCCCACATGTTGTATCATGAATACATGCCTTTGGAGGCTTATAAGACATCATGGAGGACCTAACCTATCCCCTACTACCCAAACCATTTTCCTAAGAAGACCAAAACGTCAACCTTTAGGGCTTGACGTCATAGTAGGGCTAGGGTTTGGTGGTGGTTGAGGACACTTGGCACGTTTTTAAGGAAGGAACCCATGTATCGTGGAGAAGAGGCTTGGATCGAGGACATGTGGCCTTTGGAGGCATAGCTCATCCATCTCCTACTCCAACGACTTGCAAAAAAGTGCCAAAACATCACCCTAGAGGGGTGACATCTTACTTAGGGTTTTGCTTATGTGAAAATTATGAATTAAAAAAGTAATATTTTATGTAAAGGGGAAATATTAGGGTTTTTGAACCCTTATCTTGTGTTTTACCCTAATTTATGTGGACAAACATTTTGTTAGAAGATTTGTATAAATAGAGGTCACCTCTAATTCATTTTGATCATAGCTCTCCCATTGTAAGAAGCCTTCCTAGCTGAAATTTGTGCCCTCTTTGGGAAATATCTATCTCTTGTGCTCTTTTTATGGTTTCTCTTGGCTATTGGTGGAAGAAGTAGTGTGCTACCTCTCTTGGATCTAGTTTCTTACATTTGTGGTGGATTAATCTTGATAAAAAAAGAGGTTTATCTTGTCATTACTTGGACTAGGTAAGGATTCTATCTTGTTTTTGTTTCATCGCTTGGTTACAAGTTTGATTTGCTATACTTCTTGGGGAGTATAAGGGTTTACAAACCCACCATATCTATCATTTTTGTCTTGAAACAATTTTTTCCTTGAGGTTTTACTAGGAGAAGTAAAAAGGTTTGCATCCTCCTAGTACTTCTTAGTTAGCCTTGCTTGCCTTGCGGAGTAAAAGGGATTACACCCCCAAGGAGATAGCATTGCTAGCTCTTTTATTTTTTTGACCCCATAACCCAATAGCTAAAGGCACTAAATCTAATTGCATTGGTTAACGTGAAAACTCAGGATTTTGAGATTGTCTAAATTGGAATCAATTCTATGCTTTATGTGCTTGGTTGAGCCACTAGGGCATCTCATTTTGCTAAGTTCTTATTTCTGCTGTCATAACACTTTATCTACATCCATTATGGCTGTAGAAAACCTAATACAACTTTCTTAATAACTCACAAAACAACCGTCAAAAGTTGCTAAAAATTTGCCCCTATCCTCTACTAGTCTCAGCGCACTTTTTGGGTGGATTGTTGGCAAGTTTTGGTGGTTGATATATTTTATGTAACAAATTGTATGCTATAGACATAAGGCTGAAATTATATCTCTGCAATACTAATTTCTTATAGCCTTTTTCATGCTAAAGTCTCGCTCTTTCACACTCAAGTTAAATTAGTCATTACTAGCTTGTCTCTTGCAATCTTAACTAGACTTTTAGCAACTTTATTTGTAGATATTATTATCATTTTGTTGTCGATATATATTATTGTTTATTGCTACAATTAGGGACAACAATATTAACTTTCTTTTCCAACATATTATTGGGCTTGTATCTTCGTTTTCCTTGTGTCTTAAGCAGGTACAATCACTACTTGACAAGTCTACTACGTTGCGGCATATATTCTACTATCTACGAGACTCTTTTCAAGCCCTTCTTACCTTCCATAATTGACCTATAGGGGGAATCTTCTTCATCTCTTCATCTTCCATCTCTTTTCCCCCAAGGTCACCGAGATTCACCCCTTGAGGTGATTACTTCATTTCTAAAGTGATGAGAATAGCTATATAAGGTGACAATGGGTAGGTGTTATCTTAGTTGTCGCCATTTTATGGTTGGGTCGGGATTTTCCCAACCTACAACTTGTTCGATAAAAGTAACCTATGGGCATCATGTGGTTCATGAATAATTGATTAGGGTCGAACCCTTTAATCTCACATGTCGCCTTTAAATCATATTGATCAAACTAAATTGCATATTCATTAATGTTTACAGCATTCTTTAATGGTATTTCACCAATTCTCCATGGCAAGGGAATAAATTTCTTTTTCTTCCTTTCATGAAAGGAATGAGCCCAAAATATGTATTGTCTGCAAACTTCAATTACAAATATCTTGTCTGGTACATAGTATGGGAGGTAAGTGGGCCTTTCTTTAGAACAATAAATCTTGATAATGCTAAAATGTTACAATGCTTCGATATTTCCTCTATTATCTAGAAATGTTGATGCTTCTAAAGAAAGTCTTGACTCTGTGGGTCCAAATATGAGTTTCTTAAAAAAGAAACAAATGAATTGTGTGCTTCATAAAAATTATACATGGCCTTTTGCTTCCATAAGGCAGGGTACCATGTATGAACTGGGTCAATTTTGCAATTGACTTCTTTGAAAAATGCAGTCCTTTGAAAACATGACAGTATGTAATAGAAAATATTAAGTACAAAGACATGTAAAACTTCTTACTCTTTCTAAAAATTTCCAGTTGAAAAGATAGTTCACTAGAAATAATCTTCACCCAATCAAAAATTGCCTTCTCATGAATAGAAAAATATAGAATGCACATAACCAAATGAGGGATGATAGTGATCGATTATTTCTGAGCTACCCTGGCAAAGAGCCAAGCCATTTCTTGGTAGGGGTTTTTTAACAGACTGACCAAATGGCTAACAAATATTTTGGTATTAGTGTCAGGTCTTCAAGATATTCCTTCAAAAGCTCAAGTCCACCATTCCTTGCCTTCAAGAAATATTTAGCTTCATCCCCCTTGAAAGTCATAGTTTTTTCTAGAACTTTGAACATTCTTTTGAAGACCAAAGAAGATAAAGAAATTGGGGATTCTCCCTGAAGTTGAATAATCCTCTGGTTCTTATAAAACATATCTATGCACCATGAAATCAATTCTTTACAGTCGAGAACCTCTGGAACACAACTCGTTGAAGCAATCCTAGAGGTCCAAATTTGATTGGAGTTTCTTTATTGAGGCTACAATGACGAGTAATATTTGTATGCTCTTGACCACTGGAATGTAATACCCATGTTTCCCCCAGTTTGTAAATATAACTATAACTAGCCAAGAGACTATGGCAGACTAAATATGTGTGAATGCTTGATTTGATGAACCTTTGTATAAAAGGGTCAATGCATGAATTTTTTGTTATTAATAGAAATTTGATATGTGTTGCACAACTGCTGAAAGGGAGGAAGTTTTCCAAGATAGACCATGGATGTTATGAGAGGGATGGTGGGGGGAAACCAAGAATGGTTTAGATGACCCTAACCAGACTAGTACCTACTGGGTGTAATTGCTCAATAGTCCTCTGACCCATAAATGAATTACCAGTCAAGTTGGTAGTTGGAAGGACATCCTCAAGAGTTAATGAGGAGATGGGGTAGGGTACCCATCTGTAATGCTTCCATGCCTAACCACGAATTGGGATTCGGACCCATGCAACCTTGTTGAGGAAGGAAAGAAAGGAGGTAATTTGGGGCACATAGACAGATCTGCGAGATAACAAATTAGAGAAAACAATCTCGAGAGGAGAATCATGTTTTCGACTCTGGAATAGAGAGAAAAGGCTGAGAAGCAAGCTCATTTTTTGTTGAAAGAAGCCATGGGAAGGGTTTCTCTACAAGCTGATAAATGAGGCTAACGAGTCACTGAGGGAGTGCTCGTGCATACCTCCTTGCTTGAAGTAAAGAAAACTAGTTGCCAATTTCTTGTGGGAGGAGGAGAGTAACCTCCGTCCCTGATTGTCATGGAGAAAGAATGAAGAATTTCTCTCAGAGCATCATGGTCTAGCTCGGGGGTGGCTAGTGGTAAATCCGTAAGGAGTGGTTGTGCCTATCGTTGGGAGGAAACAGGCACCCCTTCTAGCAATCGCTTCACATTCTCCATTTCTGATAAGTATTACCATACTATGTGTATATATATTGGATGCAATGATGAATGTCTGTGCTTATGGTTAAGTCTTTCAGTATTCGAACAGTTATTAGAAATGTTCTTTTGCTTATGTAAACTGCTATATCCATATAGTATTTGATTTATCTCAGTGTGACTGCTAGAGAGTTATGGGATGTGAATCCGAAGGAGAGTCGAGGTAGGATTGAATGAAACATCTAAGTCCTCCCAACCCCTTTGAATTCACCTTGGCGGGAATGTCAAGTTCATCTTTGTGGGAGAAGGACGTTTTCCTTCTGACTATCCACCCATCTAACCAAGGGCTCATGCACATGTCCTTAACCCATTTGTTGCAAAAAGGATTAGCGCTTAGCCCCCAAGAATTTCCAACGGACCCATATGACCAGTGTCTAGGAACCGTGTGCTAGTTTGAAAGGAGCTCCCAACATAAAGGATGGTGACACATTAGGATTTGGGGGAGAGCTCTCACAATAGAGAGGAAGAATATGATGAAAGGAGGGTGGTGGAAACCCCTATATATTTAGACAAAACTATAAGAAGCTTCACGGTATAATTACAAAGTTATAAGGCTGGCAATGAAAGGTTGATCAAGGAGCAAGAAAAGCAGACTAAAATTAATGCAGTCCTACTGCAAAGTCTATCAGATATATAAAGGAAACTGCAACATGGTCTAGCTACCAGTCACGTGGACAGGCATCATACTAAGAAAACCCCAAGTCCACCTAAGATACATAAGCATGGTCTTGAAATTGGCCACACCAAGAGGAGCACCTCAAAGAAGGCCCAACATGGATCCAAGAGACATTCAATGGAATATTCCTATGGTGAGGACACTGACAACTCCAAGGAATATTCTAATGGAAAAAACAGTTCCCATTCCCAGACAAGAAGAAAGAAGAGGAAACAATCCAAGATTCATGACCCTGAAGAGTTCAAGAAAGCCAAACCAACCACCTTCGATGGAGAGATTAAGAAGGGGGAAGAAGCATAAGTTTGGCTACTCGGCTTGAAGAAGTATTTCAGAGTCCATGACTACTCAGAAAACTTAAAGGCTCGGACAACCATTTTCAAGTTGAATGGGAAAGTTTCCATTTGGTGGGAGGACCTTAGGAATGTGAAAGGAATCCATGAGAAGGACTTGTAATGGAAACAATTTGAGAAATACTTCAAGAAGAAGTACCTGTCAGAAAAGCACTTTGATGGAAATACCAAGGAGTTCTATGAACTCAAGCTGGGACAACTCACCATAGATAAATATATCAACAAATTCCTTGAGCTGATGAGGTATGTGTCCTATATAAAGGATGAAAAAGTAAAGATGCAACGATTTATTAATGGATTACCTCAGTCCTACTGGGACATAATTGAGTTTGATGAGCCAAAGACTTTAGAAGATACTCTTCAGAAAACAAGGTATTTCTATGAGCAATTCAAGAATAATACAGAACTCCGTGAAGATTGGAAGAAGAAAAACAATTCGGGATTTACAAAGAAGGGGTTTAAATCCTCGAGATTTAAGAACCATGCTAAGAGCTCTAGGATGAGCCTTCCTACCAAAAGTGTGTAACAGCAAAAATTTCCATCCCATAGTGGAAAAAAACCATTCGGAGTAGCTCCAAGTAAGATTGATAACACGAAGAGAGAACCCTTGAAATTTTGGGGTTATGGAGAGGAACATTTGCTGAGGGATTGTCCGTATAGGCAACAGAACAATGGGAGGGTCTAAAACATCCAATAGGCTACCATAGTCAATTATGTCTCTAGGATCATGCCACAAATTTATGCAGCCTTGGATAATAGATAAGATGACCACCAAGCTTCAGTGGTGGAGATGGAAGGTTCGATTTCCAACCATCTTGTTTCCATTTTAATTGACCCTGGTTATAATTTGAGCTATGCTTCCCCTCAAATTGTTGAGAAATGTAAATTGCAACAAGTTAAACATGTTAAATGATGGTTGGTACAACTATCCACTGGAACCAAGAGAAAAGTAACAGAGGTCATACCAACATGCCAATTCGTTATAAGTGGGTTGCCCACCCAAGCGAACCTAAACATACTTCCTCTAGGATCTTATGACCTGTTGATTAGCATGGACTGGTTGGCTTCCCACAAAACCAAGTTGGACTATTACAGTAAAACTTTGGAGTGTGAAAATGAAGAAGGAAGAGGGGTAACCCTACAATGGATTCAAAATCATGTCTTAGTGAGACAAATATCATCCCTCCAAGTGAAGAAGTATTGCAGAGAGGGATGTCCCTTGTATGAAATACAAGTACTAAACTCTGTTGAGAGTGACAAATCCATCCTAAAGGACCATCCCATATTAATAGAATATAAAGATGTATTCCCATAAGAGGTACCAGGTCTACCTCCAAGAAGGGATATTGACATTTCAATAGAACTTGTACCATGAGCAGTGCCAATGTCTAGAACACCCTATAGAATGAGTTCACCAAAGCTAGTTGAGATCAAACTAAATTTGAAGGAGATGTGGGACAAAGGATACATTCGGCCTAGTGTGTCTCCATGGGGAGCACCAACCTTGTTTGTGAAAAACAAAGATGGCACACTCAGACTATGCATAGATTATAGACAACTCAATAAGATGACCATCAAGAATAAGTATCCCTTACCTAGGATCAATGACTTGTTTGACCAATTAAGGGGTGCTACAATATTCTCCAAGATTGACTTCAGGTCTGGATACCATCAGGTCCAAATTAAAGATGAATACATCCACAAGACAGCCTTTAGGACAAGATATGGTCACTATGAATTTGTGGTGGTGCCATGTGGGCTTACCAATGCACCAGCCACTTTAATGTGCTTAATGAATAACGTATTCAGAAAGTTCTTGGATAGGTTTGTGTTGGTTTTCATTGATGATATCCTAATCTATTCCAAGAATAGGGAAGAGCATGAAGAACATCTCAATCTAGTACTCCAAGTACTAAGAGAACATCAACTCTAATCTAAACTTAGTAAGTGTGACTTATTCCAGAAACAAGTACATTACTTAGGCCATGTTATTTATAAGGAAGGAGTGGTAGTTGATCCTGACAAGATTAAAGCCATCATGGATTGGCCTACCCCAAAGGATGTATATGATATCAGATCCTTTATGGTCCTAGCAGGATATTATATGAGATTCATAAAAGGATTCTCCAAGATTGGTTTCCCAATCACCTTCCTTCAAAAAAAGGGGGTTAGATTCATTTGGACATCAGAATGTGAAGAAAATTTTCAAGAGCTGAAATACCTTCTAACCAATGTGCATGTACTGAAGATTGCAGACCCAAACAAGGACTTCTTTGTGTGTAAAGATGTCTGCAAAGAAGGGCTCAGGGGAGTCCTTATGCAAGAAGGACATGTGATTTGCTATGAATCCAAAAAATTGAATGAGCATGAAGTCAATTATGTGACCCGCGATATGGAATTGGTTTCCATAGTGCATGCTTTAAAAATATGGAGGCATTACCTCTTAGGTAGAATATTTGTACTTATGACAGACCATAGTGGGTTGAGGTATTTGTTTGACCAACCAAAACTCAATGTGACACAAGCTAGGTGGATCGCTCTCCTTAGTGAGTTTAATTTTGAAATCAAACATATCAAAGGAAAGGAGAATAGGGTGGTTGATTCCCTTAGTAGAAGTATGAAAGTGGTTCACTTGGTAGATGTAAGCACCGGTGAATCAGACATCAAGGAAAGAGTCAGAAGTGCACAAGAAACAGATGCATTTTTCAAGACTGTGACATCATACCTAAAACAAGATCCCACAGGGCTGAAGTACGAAGGTTATCAGATGTTTGATGAAGGCCTGCTAACTTACAAGGGAAGATTGTATATTCCAAATTGTGATGACTTGAAGAGGTTCATAATGGATGAACTACACAAAAGACCATATAATGGTCATCATAGTTATTAGAAAATGATCACGACCACTAGGAAACTATTTTATTGGCTCGGACTGAAAAAGGACATAGTTGATTACTTAGATAAGTGTCTACAATGTCAACAAGTCAAAGCAGAGCACCGGCACCCAGCAGGACTGTTGCAGCCCCTACCAATTCTCGAATGGAAATAGGAAACCATCTCCATGGATTTTATCACAGGATTACCAAGATCAACCAAACAAAATGATGCCATCATGGTAGTTGTGGACAAACTGAGCAAGGAAGCTCACTTCATACTCGTCAAGCCAACCTTCAAGGCAATCTATATTGCCAACATTTTCATCAAAGAGCTATTTATATTGCATGGCATGCCTAAGGAAATTATATAAGACGGAGATACCAAATTTACTTCCAACTTTTGGAAATCTTTGTTTGTTGGTTTTGAAACAAAATTGCTCTTTAGTATAGCCTATCACCCTCAAACTGATGGGTAGACAAAGAGGGTAAACCAAGTGTTAGAAGACATGCTGAGAATGCATGTAATGCATCAACCCAATAAGTGGGAGGATGTCACACACCCACTACAACAACTTAGATTTTTCATCTTTTTCTTCGAGGAACAGAATCCTTGAGACTTCTATGGGGCCTAGCGCAGACCCTCTCTTTCCTTATCCTCCTCCAAATGACCATAAGCTGGCCTTAGCACAAGCGCCTTTCGCAACTCACGAGTCGAGAATCAAGACTCTTGACTCCCCTTTCTCCAAATACCGATACTCGAGATGCTATACGGGTATGGCTTCCTCCTCACTAGCGCCTGCTACATGTCACTATAGGCTAGGCCAAACACTAGCACCACTCACAACCTCGCTAGTTGAGGTGTTGAGCTCTTGTGCTCCTCCTTCGTGAATCCCTAAGGTGTGATAGGTCAATGTTGCGTGGACTCTGTCAAAACGATGCGCACATGCCACTTGTCAACCCCGCTATACTCTGCTCTTCGAGTTGTGTCGTCGCCGCCCATCACACGAGACCTCGGCTCTCGGCGTTTCGTGGCCTTAGCGATCAAGGTGCAACTTCTTCATCCTGCGAAACCCTAAGCCACGATAAGTCAATAGTGGGTGGACTCTTTCCCAGTGTGACACATGTCCACCACCGGTTACCCGCTTCCTAGGCTAAATACTAGCGCTACTTGCATCTCGCGACTTCACGAGTTGGAGTGTTGAGCCCTCATGCTCCTCCTTCGCGAGTTCCTGAAATACGATAAGTCAACAATGGGTTGACTCCTTCCCAGGTGACATGTGTCCATCACCCGTCACCCGTTCCCACCTTTCTCTGGGCACTTGTCGTTATGCCACCTGTCAACCATGTGGTCCCCACTTATAGATGGTTTACGTGTTTACACGAGCCCTCGGTGCTCGGCACTTCGCGACTTCTACCATCGAAAAGAAACTCTCTCAAGTTCCGAACCCCCGATAGGCGATACCCACGAAGGTTCTAATCCAACAGTTCTCTCGTGCCTTGGATCCAATGGTCACGAT
The DNA here is from genome assembly GCA_010110895.2 of Picea sitchensis. Taxonomy (NCBI): domain Eukaryota; kingdom Viridiplantae; phylum Streptophyta; class Pinopsida; order Pinales; family Pinaceae; genus Picea; species Picea sitchensis. The sequence goes on along the minus strand of SNQJ01S0054340.1, from coordinate 61,123 downwards.
CACGTCGCGATCTCGTGAATCATGAGTTCATGCATCCCTACCCTTGACCACTCCAAGTCCCGAGTCAGCGAAATGCTACTCTCCTGCCTATACAAAGGCTAAGATCGACGGTGAATAGGGCTCCGTCAAATCCTTGGATCTACGGTCCGGGATCCAATCGCTACATGCAAAGGCTAAAAGGGTCAAGGTGTTAACGCCTATTCTCCTCCTCTAGATCCATCGGTCTCAACAGATCTGGGGTATTCCCGAAAGGATTTCGACCGTTCATCAACCGAATGATAGGGTATTCTCTCTTTCTATAATTGGGCTCGCTATCCCTTTGGAGCTTGAATCATGAAATTCAACTTCTCGGGGCTTCAAACTCCCACGATTCCGAGACCTTAGAGAGCTACACTTCCAGCCCCAGACTTAACCATTTGTACAGAAACCAATGATGACATATAAGCATACACATGCATCCATTATTTCCAATTTAAAACACCAGGCAATCATTCTACACAGAAATTATTATGGGCGTATAAACACAAGCATGCATTCATGATATTCAGTTCGAAATACAAGGTATA
>SNQJ01S0054340.1:8864-44919 GCA_010110895.2 Picea sitchensis | reverse complement strand
CTCCAAGAGAGCTCTCAGACAAGTAGTGGGCAGACTAACCTTATTCCACTGCGATGAAGGAGTGGACAGCCCACACACTTTCTTCAACCTCTTTGAAGCCTAATTGTGATCGTTGTCTCAGAATCCTTGCTGTGCCTGTGGAAATCCGATTGTCTGTTCTTTCAGCCAAGGGCACAGACCTTTCTTTCCTGAAGTGGGATCCTCCTGACTTACTGACATTACCTGTCTCTCAGCTGCGTGAAGTGCTTCTTCTGGGAGACAGTCTATCGATCCAGCTACATTGCTACTTCTTCTGTGTATGTTATCAGTATGTGATAGTGCGCAGGTGGCTGGCGTTATGGGCAGTGCTTTCGGCCGTCAGATCGACCCTTCCTGGTGTTTATACAGTCTTTGTTTGCAGCTGTATTACTTCTGGATTGTCACATAGACTAGATGCTTCATCTCTTTTTATTGCTTACACAGCCATGTTTTGGCGCTTGGCGCTGTTGATCTTGACATTGTTTCTGGCATCTGAGACATTGTAAATATTTTTATACTCTATATAAAAATGAGTAATTTCTATTGGGAAAAAAAAATAACACTAAAAAAACAGAGAATAAAGTAAAACAATTTAAAATCTATTTTTTTTATTCTTACTATAAAGTTCCCAGAAGCGTCCAACTATAAGGCCTCATTCGAACTTAAATATGACTTAAAAAAATAGAAAAGCACTCGCATGCCTACATTAATGCTAAACTAAGTAATTATAAAATACTAAACTTTAAATCGTTTGATGAAAGAAATACCAAAACAAAATATAGTAATATTATCCCAATATATTTTGCATTTGACACTATAATGCCACTAAAATATTGATTGTTATGGCATTCATATAAAACTTCACGATCATGAATTCATATATATATATATATATATAAAGTACACGTACACGAGTATATCTAAATATATACTAGATCCCTAGTGATGTGTCTTTTTGTCCTTTTGTTATAGTATTTTTTGTGGAATTATGTAATTAGATATTCACTAGTCTATGTATTTTGTACCATAGTATATAGATGGGGCATTATAGTCTACTGTCTGTTGTGGGGAAAAGTCACCTACCAAAGGATGTAAAAGGTATGTGATGTTGAAAAAGTTTAAAATATCTAAATATATATTGTATTGACATTACAGTATTGTTGACATAATAATTGTTATATTGTTTATATAAAACCTTATTGTCATCTAGTTGGAATGAGTACTTTTAAATGATCATATATTCTAGTTGATCATATGGGACTTAGTACTTTTAAGTGTATATTGCTTTCATTGACATTAAATATCTTTGTGCCAATAAACATATAAGTTATTTTATCGATTTTAATTTTAAAAATTATTTAACAAAAAATAAAATCCCATCATATATAGTAATGTATGTCATATTATTCATTCATTATTAGTTTTTGTCAAAGGCGTAGAGGGACTATAGCGATTGATAATTCGTTGACTTCATATTAATTTGTTGTTTGACTACAAATTTTTGCACAATCTCTATTGTTCGAACTAGAGAAATAAAACATTATTTTTTATATAATAAAAAAAAACCTTATATGTCATGATCTCATTGGATAATAGATTTGAGGTCTTATTGCCAGCTTCGCTATTCTCAATGTTTTATATGTTGGCATATCCAAAGTTTTTATCATCTACAGTCTTTTTGAATTTGTACTATTCATATTGAAATGTTTAGATATCTAAAGTTTTGAGCATGGATAGTCAGATTTTTATTAGTTGACTTCATATTACTTTGTCCTTTGAGTAAAAAAAATTTGCATAGTCTCCATTGTTCGAACTATTGTTATTATTATTTTTTTTAAGTTTTCTTTATTATAGCATACTTAGAGAGGCACCTTCATTATTACATACGTAAACAGGCCTATCACACTGCATTATTTCTTAAGTGTTTGCATAGCATGAGGCACTTCAACAGTTATGACAGCCTTAAGTGTTTACCTAACAGACCTCACAGCCTTAAATGTTTAGTCAACATGCGTGTTACAATGCAGTTTCCTCCTATTTTTTGATACAGTCTTGTCTGCAGTGAATTTGGGCAATATTGTTCTTCACAAGCATTACTGGTTCACTGGTTGATGCTTGCTCGTTGGTTCGTTCGATGATGCTTATTGTTGTTTGATTCAACTTTGCAAAGTTGAGGTTCTACAGCTACAGTTGGACCTCTTGGTGCTTGTTCCCTGGTTTGTTGTTTGTTGCTTGCTCTTGTTTGCTTCAACTTTGCAAGATTGGGGTCTTGCATCCACAGTTGGACCTGTTGTTGCAGTTTGCGCGGTTTGGAGCTGCACTTATGTCATTCCTCGTTCATGGGTAAGTTTTAGTGCCATGGTTTTGTTGCTATTATGTATTTGTTGTTTACTATTTGTAGCTTGCAAGCAAGAATTTTCAATACTATGAATGCCTGAGTCAAAATCCTCTTGCAAAACATCTTTCTGTGTGACTGCTACGAGCAGAGAAACTGTAGTGTGTTGTTATCTTTTCCTTGTTCTTGAACGTCAATGTTTGACACAGAACCCACCTTTGTCGCAGCCATAGTGACATATAAAAAAGAAAATGGATTTTTTCTGCTTATTTTTTCTGCTCCTGAAAAACCATACGTTTGGTGCATTTTCCCCAATCTGTTCCCTTCCAAAACGTCTTGTTCCCCTTTAAATGTCGATGTTGGATAGATAACCCACACCTGTTGCAGCCACAGTGGCATATAAAAAAGGATATCGAATGTTCTCCTCATATTTTATGTTCCTTGAAACCATACGTTTGGTGCATTTTTTCCAGGTTGTTCCCTTCCAATCACATGTGTCCACTTCCACGTCATGGATATTGTACCATATCTCTTTCGAAAATAACAATGCAAAGGGGTTTACAAAATGAATTCAGAGTTGTCATTACGGAGCAAGCATCTGTCAAGACCTTGTGACAGGGAATTCTTTTATTCTCTGAATCAAAAACCTCGTTTACCTGTTGGTTTTATGTTGTCCTTTATGTCTTGCAAAGCATCTTCTGCCATTGAAATGCTTATAGGATGCATGTGTGGAATAGGTTCAAAAGTGATATGCCTTGAATGCTCGGTCTTTGTTCTGAGCAAATTTATAGTGTTATTTCATTTGTGTTGTCTCTTTTGTTTGGTTCACTATTCACTATACATTTGTTTGGTTGTCATATGTTGTAGCGACTAGGGGGATTGAATTAGACAGGAAGAAGGTTGAAGGATACATAGAAAAATTGGTATGTAGTTCCTCACTTATAGTTTTCATTTTTCATTTTTTCTCTATTTGCATATTATATGAATATAGCTAAGAACCATCTTGAAAATCACAACTTAAGAAATGAAGCAAGTAATAGATGTTGAGTGCTATGAAATAGATACAAACTCCATTGTACATGACAACATTGACTAGGTATTGCATGCAATGGGATTTTTAGATTGGATGCATTCTCGTATACTGTGGGAGATTGCCTCTTCGGTGCATTTCAAGTACTATTTCATTTATGTTATTCCTCGACCGACCTGTGCAATAGATTGATAAATTATGTCTTCGGATGTTTAGAAAATGGCGACGTTGAGGCATTGGAATCATATCAATACGAATTGGCATCTAATTTTCTTTGCCAGTTGCATGGAATACAGGATGTCACTATGAATTTTTCAAAGATGTGGTTGTTTGCATCTGCAACTTTGCCTGCACATGAGAGGGAACTTTGGGGAGATACATTTTGTATACAGTGGTTGTTCAAGTGGTTGAATATATCAATTGGAATATGGTCATTGACAAGAAAAACAAGATATCTACTATTCAACAAAATTGCATCTAGGGATCCATATTGCATCTTGTTCCATGATGTCAATCCTGTCAGTGGTTATTATGAACCACTACTCTATAGAAATGTATCCATATGCAATCTTGTAGGACCTCATATTTACTTGTCCCTCATTTGCAAAGACCTTCAATCGCATTGGAAACGAACTATGCATCATATACACTCTCATGTCTTGCACATAGCGACAACTATTGCATCTAGTTGTGGAGATAGTTTGTTCAATGCAATTTGCTATTTGGTGGCAACAGAGTTCGATCTGCACTCGCTATGGCTTTACACTATACAATCCTTTTGCAATGCAATTATAGGCAGAAGTCAACAGGCTTTTAGTTGCTTGCATCAACACCTTTTACCATATCTCCTAGAAAGTATGTCGATAATTGGAAGTTGGCAACAATACCTTGTAAACATGGCAATGCCATATGAGAAAGGAAATGTAGAGGGTGGAAGATTTTGTTTGCAATGGCTATCTATCATATTCAGAGTAAATATCCAGGTCTGGTCGGCCCTGTCGGGTGGTACTGTCCATTCCTACTGTATTGATTCAAACTATGATCGAACAATTGACATCATGTCATTGAAAATAGATACGCCACATATCCATTATCAACCTTTGATGGGAAATACTACTAGTTCAGGGTTCATTGTCCATGCTACCGAAACCGCATCGAATATGCATAAGCATCGCATGCTATTTAATGAGAATGAAACTCATACCAGTTGTGATGAGGCCATACAGAGCCTAAACAAAAAATGTAGAATAACTTATTACAACTTTAAAAAGGTCATACGTGAGAGAAAACAATACATTGGTAGTATAAAAAATACTACCAGTTCAGGATCTAGTGTCCATGCCACCCAAACTGCATCGAATCTGCATAAGCATCGCATGCTATTTAATCAAAATGAAACTCATCCCAGTTTTCATGAGGTCATATAGACCTTAAACAAAAAACGTAGACTAACTTATCATAACTTGAAAAAGGTCATATGTGCGAGAAAAAAATACATTGGTACGCTTCCTTCTAGATAGAAACTCACATATCACAACCTAAAAAAAATTGTCCGTGCACAGCATAATCGCATTTTCACACTTTCTGTTGAATACAAACATCACATGTAGAATGACAAAGAACATCACAGTTTGCACCATCGATATGGTGAGGATGCAATGCTTATAAGAAATGTCGATTCCACCTCCAACATGGCTTGTCAACAAGTGAAACTAGTTTCCAGTGGCAACCATAAGCTAACCTACCACATGTTGAAAAAATAGATACGTAAGAGAAACAGGTACAGCCACATATCCCACAATGGTCATGGTACTGACCGAGAGGAAAAAATCACATTTTGTGGCCTAGAGCCAACACCATGCACTGCTACCAATGAAAACCAGCAAAAACTTTCTACGCATGCTTGTCTAGGGAAGAAAGATGCAAGACAGATCTATATGAAACAAATTAAAGACACTCCTTCCATTGCATGTGAAATTTGTGATCGATTGAATTTTGCAAAAAACACTAAGTCTTTCACGCCTGATTTGGAAGCAAAATACATTGGCTTGACACTAAATGATAGAACATTTTCCAGTGACAATATTTGTCTTCCATGCAAACAATCACTTGAAAATGGAAAATTGCCACACTTTGCAACGCCTGACCAAATAAGATGTAATACACCACTACCATATGTAAGTACACTTATAGAAGTTGAACAGAGACTTGTGTCTCTACGAATTGCATTTGCACAAATCAGACCTTGGGGCTATAAACGACCCCAAATGGGCTTAACATGATCAATTATTAATGTGCATATCCAACTAGATATTGTACAAAAAGCCTTGCCACAATTCATTAACGATACAATGACAATTGTTGTAGCTCTCAAAAGACGTTTGCAATACAAGAATGCATACCAGATAGGTAAAGTGCGTGTGCATGTTGTCATGAAAGCATTAAAAGAATTATGTTCCAGGGCCCTGTACAAAGCACTGAACATTTGAATAAATGAGAATTGGAACAATGTTCTTGGAGAAGGGGATGACAACTCTGCATGGACTTTCGAAACTGCTAGTGAATTTGATAAAAGCGATGAATCGGAGAATGAAAGACCTATTGAAACATTGATACATGGATTCACTAACTCACGGCGCATTCGTGACTTGCAAGACAAGATTGTTGAAATCGCACCTGCTAAAGGGCAACGTCCACTTGGAATATTCAAGGACAAATTTTCTGAGGAAATGAAATTCCCAAAACTGTTCTATGGATATCCATGTCCCAGTGACATTACGGAACGATTCAACTACCAAAAAATAGTTCGATGGGAACTGCTACATTCAAGCGATGGCTTCTCCTGTCACATAACAATTTTTTTTTCAAAACAATCCGCATAATAATTGAACAAGTTCTCTCTTGCATATGGGTGCGAATAAGAAAAGGCCAGCTACAAGGAAGAAAGTTATTGGCCAAAGATGTCAAGTACAAAGCAAACTTGGAAAAAATCCTAAAATCTGATATTGGATACATAGATTTCAAAAACATTTGCATCTCTCCTGACTATTTGCAACAAATCAAGAAAACTATATTTGCAATGACCTGACAATTGGGACCGCCAACATTTTTTATCAAATTTACAAGTGCATAGCATCATTGGGATCCATTGGTGGCTACAATGTTTGCATTGTATAGGAATAGGAAAAGGAAAAAAAAACTAATACATTGGAAAATGATGACATTGACTACCTCATAAGAAAAGACCCAGTGACATGTACTCGCTACTATAGGCATAGAATAAATGCTTTGAAGAAATTGATATTCCATGATGACACATTCTTCGGAAAAATATCGGACTACTTTCTTGTGACTGAGTTCCGTAATAGAGGGAGTGAGCATGACCATGCATTGTTGTGGATAGAGGGTCCACCAGTCTATGGAAATGACAACAACTCACAAATTGAGCAGTTTGTCGACAAATACATAACATGCAACACAGATCATTTGGATCCAGAACTTGCCAAAGTTCATAGACATTATCATACAAGAAACTGTAAAAAATGAAAAAAATCACATTGTAGATACAACTTCCCTATGCCGCCAATGAGAACAACAAGAATCATAGAGCCAATTAGTTTAGAGGACAATGTTCTCATTGAGAAATCTAAATCCTTGTTCACATTTCTAGAACAACGAGACTTTGATGAGCTTTGATGAATTCTTGACAGAGCTAAATCTAACAGAAGATGAGTACATCCAAGTCATACAATGTACACTTAAACAACCAACAGTTTTCCTTAAAGGAAAACTTTCCCATATTTGGAAAAACAGTTTCTCCAAGGACATGCCAGTTATGTGGAATGCAAATACAAATGCACAGTATGTCCTCAATGCATATGTTGTAGCATCATATTGTACCTCGTCTATGACAAAATTTGACAAATATATGACAAGTGCATTCAGAAGAATACGCAAAGAACATAAAATAAGTCATATTGATGCTATGCAAATGATACGTATGCTTGGAAATACATTAGTTAATCTTCACCAAATATCTTCTCAACAAGCAATCCACATTGCACTTTCCCTGCCCCTCAAATGTAGTTCAAGGAAATGTGTCTTCATAAACACATCTCCACTTGAGAAACACACATTTGTGCTTAAACCACTATCTTTGCTAGAAAAAGAGCCTGACAATTCAAAGGACGTACTATGTCGCTCTATTATTGATTATTACCTCCTGCATCCATCTCCTATTAAGCATATATGCTTAGCAGATTTTGTATTGTGTTACAAAAATAATGGTGCACCCATATCAAAAAGAAAAAAACCCTCTGTAATACAATATGTCAAATATAACAAACATTTTGACTATGAAAACTATTGTTATACATTCCATTTGATCAAAATTAAAACATAACTTCCCTACATGGGAAGCTGTGTATATTGCTTATGAGACTACAATACAAACCAATGAATCTAGATTTACATATAATGTTAATCCAACATGGGGTGATCTAGAAAGTGCAGTTCATGAACTAGAAAACCCTAACAATGTTGATGAGACATTCACAAATTGTAAAACAACTAGAACTCTATGTGAGTCCTATGACTTGCAAGCATATTTGCCTCGTCCTCTAGCAGCCGACATTGAAAAACGTATCAATCTTGGCTTTCAAGTCACAAAACATCCTTTCCTTATTGAAAATAACGAATACTACAGAGTCAGATGTCTATTGAATTGAGAGCGGTAAGCAATTCTAAAGGACATTGCAATTAAAAAACGCTTGAACATGCACACTCTTGTGCACTTGTTCCTTACAAGCGGAGCAGGGACATGCAAGACATTTACAACAAAAGCACTATTCCAAATGCTTATACAACTCTATGATTCAAACAATTCCTCTGATCCTATGAAACCAAAGGGGCTAATAGTTGCATACACAGGAAAAGCTGCATATAATGCAGGTGGAACAACAGTCCACTTTGTATTTTTGATGCCTTTTAACAAGTCATAGTTTCTTCCACTCATCAAGGAAATGTTAGATACCTTGTCTAAGCGTTATGACGAACTACAACTTGTCTTCATAGATGAGGCATATTTGATTGGAAGTTGCTTCTTGTATTCCATTGACAACCAACTAAGAAACATAAAACATGTGCACACCAAATACTTTGGAAACATTGACATGATATTCTGTGGGGATATTTACCAGGCGCAACCCATACAAGATTCTTTGACATTTGAACAACCTACGATCAATATGAAATTAGTGACGCGTGACTTCTAGAAAGACAATATAAAATGTTGTGAATTACATACTACAATGCGCCTGACAGATGAAACATTTAATGCAATTCTGAATAGAATGCGGGCAAACAACCAAACACATGATGACTTAACATGTATCAATTCAAGGTGCATGCGACCTGCATCAACATACCCAACCTTCCCTTACATGTTCTACATGAATAGGGATGTTGCAATGCATAACANAAGAAGACAACCATGGAAATTTACCACGTCATGAACATACAACCACTTTGCCTTTGCAACTTTTCATGAAATTAGACATGCTTGTTGAAATATATGCATGCAACTATAATTCAAAGGATGGCTTGGTAAATGGTGCAGATGGAACACTCAAAGGTTATACCAAAACAAAAAAAGTTGATGTCCTCTGGATTAAGTTCCATGAGTCGGATATAGGCCACCGACAAGCAAACAAGTTGGCTTATCTATATAATTCAAACATTGCACGAGATTGGACACCTATCTTATGAATATCAAAACCAGTATCGACATCGGCAAAGACAGGTCGACTGAAGATTCGAAAACAGTTTCCAATTAAACTTGCATGTGAACGTACAGTCCACGGATCGCAAGGACTAACACTTGATCGTGTTGCATTTGACCCTGCTGGAATTCGAATACATGGGCTTTTATACACAACATTGTCCCGTATCAGAAGTATAGACTCATTGTATTTAGTAAGTTCTCTTACAAAAGATAACTTCAAAGACAAACACAAAGTTGATATTGAGATGCAACGCCTTAGGACTAGCACAAAGTGGCATCTACAGTATGATTACCAATCCATACAAACAAACTCATATGTATCAATTATCTCACTTAACACGTGCAACCTACATGCACATATGGATGATATACTCAATGACTATGACACAATGCAATCTGATATTATGTGCTTGCAAGAAACATACATGACATTATGCATGCAAAACAATAAATTTCCAAATCACAATTGCATATCAAGTTACATTACACATGAGGTGATGATATTATTGAAAAAACATGTAACAATTTTGGAGCATATGCATTTCGAAGAAAACAATGTTGAGATGGTGCTCGCAAAAGTAATTTTCCATGGATCAGAAATTGCAATATTGAATCTCTATGTTGCTCTGCATGCAGCATTCTCCAACATACTAGATGTTCTTTCCAATGCATTAGAGCATATGCATCTAAACGAAACCATTGTCATTGTAGGAGACTTCAATATTGACATGCTATAAAATAGTGCCAGAACAAAAGAATTGGAAAACTACATGTGCAGATACAGTCTCCGCTTTCTTTTGGATAAGATAAACCATGTACAAAACACACTTATTGACCATGTATGGTCGAATGTGCCCATTTCTCAATACATCATCTTTATCTTAGACACATATTGGTCTAGGTATTGCACTTGAATTATGAAATATACATCAAACATATTGCAAAATCATATTTCTATGTCTCAAAGCATATCTGTCTAGCTTGTTGCACAAAACCAAGTTATCCAACTTCTTAGTTTTTTCTAGTTTGTAATTGATTTTGGACACAATTATTTTATATATACACACACATGGATGAAGAAAAAAAAAACGGTACATTCTTCTAACACTATATGTTACTCTATTCCTTTTATTCTAGTTTATTTACTGTATGTACATATTCCTTGTTTTTTCCTTACATATCAACTTATGTTCATGCTCATTGTGTTTTGTACTTTCCTTCATTGAAACAAACAAGAAAATTGGACAAGGCAAAGAACTCTTAACCAGAAATGTATAAGAATACATACAAAGGTGCATACTTCTACCCGTATTCCATATCCAATTGTTTTTCATTTACTATGTCTATATCTATTCCACTGCTTTGCAGGTCTTCTATTTTTTTTCCTTAGATATTGCATATCTTCCTATATATTAACTTATCTTCATGTCAATTGTATTTTTTGTGCCGCTACCTTGAAATAAATAAACTTGTACTCCATCTTTTTTTCATGTGTTCCTACGTAGCAACGTGCCTTCATGTCCATTGTATTCTATGTATTGCTACATTGAAAAAAGAACAGACTAATTGAACATGAGGATGGAGCGTTATGTGCCATAGCTGAGAAAGCTTGAGTACAATCTTCCAAAAGTATGGTTATAGTGGTGCCACAACAAATATAATGTGTATGCCTAATGCACATCCATATCGAGTATGAACAATATACACATGTTCATAGCCATTGTTTCAGAAGTGACATGGGCATGAGCAATGAACCATCACAAACATCAACACAACGACAATGTCAAAGGTAAGGATTCATAGATTACGCTCTTGTTATGATTATGAAACAAATATCTGCGGTTATTTATTCTACTATGCCATGGTAAATATGTTTATGTTGTTTACACCACATGTTTTTTAGTTCACAAGAACTATTGACAAGTAGAAGTGAAACCTCCATCATAGTACAAGGTCCAGAGACTAAGAGGTATGGTTACAAAACTCTGATCAGCATACATTATCCAATTTGTGCATATATTGAAGCTTGTCATATTTTAGAATATGCTTGCATGTAAGAATGCCAAGTCATATATTGTGTCTATTGCTTGTTGAAAATAGATATAAACAACATCTCTTTTAACTTGAACCAGGATCTGTTGAGCTCCAGCTATATTTCATGGCTGAGAATGTTTTTCCCATAGTTGATTTTTTTCTATCGCTTGATAATCACTAGACTAAGTGTTGTTGTGAGAGGCATAAAGTTCTTTGCTCCCTTTCTTTTTCCTCTTCTATACTTACATGTTTTTCCCTTTTCTTCTTCCCCTCTATTATCCGTTTCTGGTTCTATACTTAGTCGCATATCTATGCTCGCGAGTTCCGGGGTGGCAGAGTGAGAAATTTTATATCCATCTATATCTTCACATCATGAGTCTGACCGACCGTCATTCATTTCCATACTTATCCAATTTTATGGCCGCGGGTTCCCACGTAGGCGCTATCGAACTCCCATGCCCTGTGTTCGGGATATACATCTTGCACCCAAAACTTCGGTGATCTACAATTCGACCCTGGACTCCTCGAATTCCCAAGCCTCACTCTACCTATGATGACTCTGTTTGGATGCTTACATACAATAATGCCAAGTCATATATTTTGTCTATTGCTTGTTGAGATAGACATAAACAACATCTCTTTTATCTTGAACCAGGGTCTGTTGAGCTCCAGCTATATTTCATGGCTGAGAATGTTTTTCCTATAGCTGATGTGTTTCTATCACTTGATAATTATCAGACTAAGTGTTTTTGTGTGAGGCATAAAGTTATTTGCTCCCTTTCTTTTTCCTCTTCTATACTTACTCGTTTTTCCCTTTTCTTCTTTCCCTCTATTATTCGTTTATGGTTCTATAATTAGTCGCATATCTATGCTCACGGGTTCCTAGGGTGGTGAAGTGAGAAATTATATATCCATCTATATCTTCACATCACAAGTCTAATCGACCGTCATTCATTTCCATACTTAGCCAATTTTATGGCTGCAGGTTCCCGCGTAGGCGCTATCGAACTCTCATGCCCCATGTTCGGGGTATACATATTGCACCCAAAACTTCGATGATCTACAATTCAACCCCGGACTCCTCGAACTCGCAAGCCTCAATCTACCTACGATGACTCCGTCTGACCGCCCCGCCTTTCCATACTTAATACCAAGTGTTGTTGTGTGACGCATAAAGTTCTTTGCTCCCTTTCTTTTTCCTCTTCTATACTTGCCCCTTTTTTCCTTTTCTTCTTCCCCTCTATTATCCGTTTTTGGTTATATACTTAGTCGCATATCTATGTTCGTGGGTTCCTGAGTTGGTGGAGTGAGAAATTCTATATCCATATATATCCTCACATCACGAGTTTGATCAACCGTCATTCGTTTCCATACTTAGCCAATTTTGTGGCCACGAGTTCTCGACTAGGCCCTATCAAACTCTCATGCCCCGTGTTCGAGGTATACATCTTGCAACCAAAAATTCGGTGATCTACAATTCGACCAGACTCCTCAAACTCGCAAGCCTCACTCTACCTACGAGCTTGTTGAAATAGATATAAACAACATCTCTTTAGACTTGAACCAGGGTCTGTTGAGCTCCAGCTATATTTCATGGCTGAGAATGTTTTTCCCATAGTTGATGTCTTTCTATCGCTTGATAATTATCAGACTAAGTGTTTATGTGTGAGGCATAAAGTTCTTTGCTCCCTTTATTTTTCCTCTTCTATACTTACCGCTTTTTCCCTTTTCTTCTTCCCTTTTGTTACCCCTTTCTGGTTCTCTACTTAGTCGCATTTCTATGCTCGCAGGTTCCCGGGTGGCGAACTGAGAAATTCTATATCCATCGATATCTTCACATCGCGAGTCTAACCAACCATCGCTCGTTTCCATACTTAGTCAATTTTATAGCCGTGGGTTCCTGGATAGGCGTTATTGAACTCTCATGCCCCGTGTTCGGAGTATACATCTTGCACCCAAAACTTCGGTGATCTAAAATTCGACCTCGGACTACTCGAATTCGCAAGCCTCACTCTACCTACGATGACTCCCTCTGACCGCCCCACCTCTCCATACTTAGTCGATTCTTCAAAGTTTCACGGGTTTACGGACTCCCAGTTTCACAAAAGTTTTAAAGCATTTTTTGCTCCCCTCCATCCCTGCCACCTTCGCCCCTCCCCAATGCACATCAATTATGCTTTTACTAGTGACAACTCACCACAGATGTTAAAAAATATTGGCATTAATAAGCGGAAAGCTCAAGGACATCTCCCATTAAAACACATTAATGGGAGAATATTATGGAATCTGATGATTTTTTTTGTGTCAATCTTGAATTGGCAAAAAATTGTTGGTTATTTTAGTTTTTTTAAGGCAACATCGTAGCAAGAATGCAATATTGTGCTAGCATATTGTCATCTACAAAGGTGTTGACATGATGCCCTTCTTTAGTATTGTGCATATATTATAGCTTGGCATATTTGAGAATACACTTGCATATGAAAATGTTAATTCACCCTTCAAATTTGAACATGGTTTGCATTTGGGCCACAAAAAATACTAGTAAAATAAAATAATATGAACAATATTTACGTAAATATAAACAATTTGTATTTTAACTTGAACCTGAGTTTGTCGAGCTCCAGGTATATTCCATAGCTAACAATGTTTTTCCCATAGTTAATGTTTATGGTCGTGAGTTCCCATATTTGCGCTATCGAACTCTCTTGCCCCTTGTTCCATGATATACATCTTGCACCCAAAACTTCTGTTATCTACAATTCGACCCCAGACTCCTCGAACTCGTAAGCTTCACTCTACCTACGATGAGTCTATCTAGGTCCATCTGACCGCCCCGCCTTTTCATACTTAGTCGATTTCCCTACCACCTTTGCACACTTCCCCATGCAAATTGATTACGCTTTTATTAGTGACAACTCACCACACATGTTCAAAAAGATTGGCATTAATGAGCAAAAAGATCGAGGACATTTCCCATTAAAATGCATTAAACCAAGATTTATGGGAGATTATATTACCATCCTCCAGTGTTCATTCTAAATACTATCACACAATTACTGTCACATGTTGCAATACAAAAAAATCTTCATCAAAACATTAGCTTTTCTCACAGGAACCCAACATCCACCCCAATCGCTTGAACTGATCGATATTTGGATCCATCAACTAAACCTCCCTATTATCAAATTGGCAAAGGTCAATATTATGGCATCTGATTTTTTTTTTTTTTTTGTGGATCTTGAACTTGGAAAAATTGTTATTTACTTTAGTTTTTTTAAGGCATTATACCCCGCATTTCCATACTTAGTCGATTCTTCACCTCCTGTTGTCACAGATTCACGGGTTCCTGTGCTCCCAAGTTCACAAAATTTTCAAAGCAGTTTTCACTCTCCTCCATCCCCTCCACCTTCACATGCTTCCCAATGCACATTAATCATGCCTTTATTAGTGGCAACTCACTAGACACATTGAAAAGATTGGCATTAATAGGCGAAAATGGCAAGGACATCTCCCATTAAAATGCATTAAACCAAGATTTATAGGAGATTATATTATCATGCTCCAACGTTCATTTTAAATACTATCATGAGCAAAGGAACGTTCTCATCACCTTATGGTTGTAGCTCGACAAAATTTATGTGGAGATACCTTGAATATTTTCGGGCGTGAGGACCAGAGTTTTTAGTGGTCCAGAGCTTATGACTACTACTCGTCCACTTTTGCCTAGAAGGAAGTTATCTGGATGTCTGGAATTGCACGAGCAAGTTGTGTCCCCTAACTTTTTGACTATAAGGAGTTGGTCACCTGTTGTGCCGAAAACTATATTCCAAACCAGCGTATTATCCAGTTGCGGGACCATTCTCGATTCTCCCTATCGCCTCAAGTATTTTGAAAGATGTTAAGACTTCCCGACCCAATGCCTACTTTCAAGGGCGAGAATTGCAGAGAGTTCTTAAAGAAGCATGATAATGAATTGGACCTCTTACTAGATGTAACATACCCAACCAGCCATAGGTCGGGGTATGCTACCTGCAAGCCCGCCTTCAGACTTCTTTCTCATACTGATACCTTCTTTATTTATTAAGGATGCATAATATAACAGATTTAACGACATGCATAGCAATATCCAACAAGCAGACATAATCTAAAGATTATGTTAAACGATAATTAAATATATGCAACAAAAATACATTCATATACGTGTAAATGATAATTAAATTACACAACGGAATTCATTCATACACAGATAGTAATATCGCGACAGAGAGCACTTATCTTTATGAAAGATGACACTGACTGGCTACAGACCAAGGATGTTCCACCCAACCGTAGACACCATTGCTCCAAATCTCAACAGCAGTGTCACCCCCGATCCAGGGCTATGAATCCACAAGGATGGATCCAGAGTGTAATTGAGTTCCCAAACTAGTCAACTCTCAAGCTCTCACAGGTTTCCCAACACCCACAACAATCCAAGTACCCACCTCTCTTCTACCCAGCCTGTGCCACCCGAGAGAATGGACCTCCACCCTTCTCTACCACGCAGTTCCTCAGGTAGTCCTTCTCCTTCCTGTCAAGGCTTCCAGCACAGCTGGTCCAGAATCTCAATGTTGGAACTCTCAGGACTCGCAGTTGTCAGGAAAACAGGGCACGGGCCAATGCATCTCATACATGCAAGCCCAGGTTATGGTTGGATCACACCAGCGACCACTAAATCCAACTATCCCATGGCTAATTCTTCAGCAACTTTGTTTCCTTTCACTTTTTCCAAGCCAAGACGTAGGTGAGGATGGGTCGATGAATGGGTCAGGGAGTGCATGGGAGTGTGTGCATCAAAGTGTGTGAGGGAAGAATGAGTGAGTGAATAGGAAAACAATGAACAAGTCATCAGTCGAACCCCCCCATTAGACTAGAGGCAGGTTTAAGTAACCTCGTGGGGAAACAAGAACCTACTGGCCTTCCCCAATAATCTCACGTAACTGATCCCCTCTCTTTAGACAAAAATGGTAATTAAAAATAGGAAATAAACACTTATTCCCTCAAGCTCCCTCTCTTTTGGAATCGTAGCCCCCTGTAACTCTAGTCTGTGTCTGTCTAGCAGCCAACGATGTGTTTAATATTATTAATGATCAAAACATTACATTTCTTAGGCATAATGGCCCTCTAATAATTGTTTGGGCACTCATGCCTCTCTTCATTGTAACAATACATTATTTTAAAAATGGGGGTTCGAAACCCGGGGTGTTACATCCCCTCCCCCTTATTTTGGCACTGTCCTCAGTGCATGTACAAAATAGAGATCACAATCTCAAATTTATTCAAAGATGTGTGGGTACTCTACCTGCATGGCATATTCATGCTCCCAGATAGCATCTTCAAGACCGTAGCAGGTCCACTGAACTTTTAATAGTTCTATAACTCGATTCCAGAGAATTTTGACTTTTCTGTCCAATACCCGCACTAGTTGAACCTGAAAGTATCCCTCTGTCTCTACCTGAATCAGATGCCAATCAATAACATGGTTAGGATCATGTACATATTTATTTAGTAAAGATACATGAAATACATTATGCACATTCATGGAAGCAGGCAATGCAAACATGTATGCAACTAGCCCTATTATGTCCAATATTTCAAATGGACCACAGAATCTGGCTGCCAGCTTTGTACAACTACCCAATTTCAAAGAGATTTTCTTGGGCTTCACTTTCAAAAGTACATGCTCCCCTACTTTAAATTCTCTAATATTCATGTTCTTGTCTTCATAAATTTTTTGTCTATCCTGAGCTGCCTTTAAATTCTACTTAATCTTGACCACCTGGTCTTCCATGTCCTTGAGCAACTCCGACCCAAGTACCACTCTATTTGCGGGGTTGTCCCAGCTCACTGGAGTATTTCATTTCCTACCATACAAGGCTTCAAATGGGCTCATTTTCAATGAAGCTTGATACCATTGTTATATGCAAACTCAACCAAGTGTAAGTAATCCTCCCACTTATATGGCTTATCCATCACATACATTCGCAGCATGTCCTCAATTATTCAATTGACTCTTTCTGCTTGCCCATCTGTCTGGGGATGATATACGGTGCTAAAGTTTATATTTGTGCCAAATCCTTTAAACAATCCCCTCCAGAAATTGGAGGTAAACTTCGTGTCTCTGTCCGAGACAATTTTCCTAGGTATCCCATGCAACCTAGCAATTTCCTTCATGAAAATTTCTGCAATATTAGTTTTTGTATGTGTTGTCTTCACAGGCACAAAATGAGCAGCCTTTGTTAATTTGTCAACCACCACCATGATTGAATCATGTTTCTTATTTGTCCTGGGTAATCATTTGATGAAATCCATGGTGATCACTTCCCATTTCTTCTCTAGAATTGGCAATGGCTGCAGCAAACCCACTGGGTGCCTATGCTCAGCCTTCACCTTCTCACATTCCATACATCGAGCAATGTACTCAACAACATCCTTCTTCATTCCCGGACAAAAGAATTGGCTTCTTACTGTTGTAATTGTTTTCTGGTAACAGGGATGTCCAGCATAAGGAACATCATGCATTTCCTTCAGTACCACATTCCTCAGTTCTTCAGAACTAGGAACATAGATTCTATTTTTATGCATGAGTAATCCATCTTCCTTTATCTCATACTCCTTTACCTTTTGTTGTACATTTCCTTGCTGTAAGTTTTCCTTTACCTATAGGTAATGTTGGTTTGTAACAAGACCATCTAAAATTCTGCTCTTCAAGTCTAACTGATGCATATTGACAGCAGTAGCATGCATGAGATGCACTCTCCTACTAAGCGCATCGGCATGTTTATTCTCCTTTCCCTTGATATGCTTGATATCGAAGTCATATTCACTTAAAAATTCCAGCCATCTTGTTTGCCTGGCATTCAAGGTCGGTTGTTCAAAAAGATACTTCAGACCAATGTGGTCGGTCCTTAATTTGAATTTCTTCCCCATGAGATAATGCCTCCACATCCTCAAGGCATGAACAATGGAAGCAAGTTCCAAGTCATGGGTGGCATAGTTCCTCTCATGTTCCTTAAGCTTTCTAGACTCATATCCAATGACATGTCCATCTTGAGTGAGGACTCCCCCAAGTCCTTCCTTACATGTGTCTGTACATACCACAAAACTTTCGTTTGGGTCAGCAATCTTTAACACATGCGCACTAGTAAGTAATTCCTTCAACAGATTAAAATTATTTTCACACTTGAGTGTCCACTCAAATTTAGTTCCCTTCTTTTGCAAAGAAGTGATGGGATGAGCAATCTTAGATAACCCTACTATGAACCTTTTGTAGTAGCCGGATAATCCCATAAAAGATCTGACATCTAACACATTTCTGGGTGTTGGCCATCCTCTAATGGCTTCGATCCTCTCTGGATCTACTGCTATGCCATGCTCTGAAATAATGTGTCCCAAGTAATGGATCTACTTTTGATAAAAAGAACACTTACTCAACTTGGCATACAACTGATGTTCTCTCAGTACTTGCAACACCAGTCTTAAGTGATGCTCATGCTCCTCTTCAGACTTAGAATAGATAAGTATGTCATCCAACAATACTATGAAAAACTTGTCCATATAATTTCTGAATATGTCATTCATTAAGCACATGAAGACAGTTGGTGCATTGGTCAGTCCAAACGGCACCACTACAAATTCATAATGCCCATACCTGGTCCTAAAGGATATCTTATGAATGTCTTCTTCCTTGATTCTTACCTGATGGTATCCTGCCCTCAGGTCAATCTTTGAAAATGTCTTTGCTCATCTTAGTTGATCAAAGAGGTCATCAATTCGGGGTAAAGGATGCTTGTTCTTTATAGTTTACTTGTTCAGTTGTCGAAAGTCAATACATAGCCTAACATAGCCTCAAGGTTCCATCCTTCTTTTTGACAAAAAATATTGGTGCTCCCCAAGGTGAAACGCTTGGACATATGTACCCTTTCTTCAACAATTCCTCCAACTGCATTTGTAATTCTTTTAACTCTGGTGTGCTCATTCCATAAGGTGTTTTTGACACCGGGGCAACTCCTGGCACTAAATCAATTGAGAAATCTATCACCCTTCTTGGTGGCAATCTGGGTATTTCTTGGAATACATCTTCAAATTCCTGTAGCACCGAAAAATATTCAAGGCTTGGCCCCTTTGTATCAACTAGCTCCTCCACATGAGTTGCATACATTTGACATCCTTTTCTAAAACATGTTTTCATCTTTAAGGCCGAAATTTCCCTTATAGAGATGGGTCTTGGAATTCCTTTCACAGTGCTATGTTTTCCATCTCCATCAAGACATGTAAATGTCTTGTTATGACAATCTAGGACAACATGATGCTTGTCCAACCAATCCATCCCAATCAGCACATCATAAGACCCCAATGGTATGATNATCAGTACTAGTATTCACGCCATTAAGACTTATGGAACAACCGTTGACCATATCATGGATTCTTCTTTTGGTTCCAATGGCTAACTGAACCAAACTAGATTTTCCAAGTTTACTCCTCTCCAAATGTAATCTATCCACTATCTTAGGATCAATGTAACAATTACTTGCTCCTGAATTAATCAAAATAGCAACAGGTTGATTCATGATCTTACCTTTCACCTCGATCATATTGGATTGGTACTCTGCTTGTCGATCATTTAAAGCTGCATAGATTCTTCACATATCTCTGACTGTTGTAGCCTCTTGGATGCAATGCACAGTCTTCACTATGTCCTCTCTGTGTGGGCAATCTTTGTACATGTGATCTTCCTTTCATCCCCAGCATTGGATTGGTGGTCTTCCCCTTTTTCCCAAGGAGTCTTCCTTCTTGAAATCTCCCTTAGCATACCGATCTTGATGATTTCTATTAGGCTCATTCCTAATGGAAAAAGGCTTCTTACCATTTCTATTAATGTTTCCTTCTCTCCTTTTTCCTTACGTCCATTGGAATTTGTCTCTGCATTACCAATCCTAGTATTCTGGCCTTCAACCTCCTTATCCTAATTGTAGGCTCCCTCGCCTTATTCCATTTCCTCAATATGCATCCTGAGCTGAGGTGCTTAAGCCTCTTAATTCTGCAAAATGTGCACGTGACCATTTTTTTAGAATGATGCATATGATAAACAAAATTGCCAAACCATGCTACAGGTCTCTTTCTTCTTTTTTTGTTCACGGAGATCATATCCCCATTCTCTGAAAAGAACAGTGTCTTATTATCCTTGGTTGACGCATAATTTCATCCTGTGGAAGCGCTTCCTTCAAACCACTTCCCAGGTGACCACAATTAGAAACTGTGGCTAAATCCTTCCCTGACACTTATTTGTCTCGTAGACAACCAATTCGGCCCTTATCCCTCCTTCCCTCAGCTCTCAATCTGCATACGACCACGGCCATGACCCTGTGCTTAGCTAAAAACGCACTTGTCCAAAGCTTCGGGACTTAGAAACCTTCAACCAGGACCAGATCAATGGTCCTCATCCTCCTTTACGATCAACGATCTGTATCCACTTCGGGACTCCGCACTTTGGAAGTTTCAACTTTCGACCTCCGCTTTCCTTTGAAGAACTCTTTACCCGAAGTTCGAAATCAGGTGCCACGCGTCCTCCTCAAATCAACAGCTCTAGTCCACTTTGGAACTTCGGCCTTCAGAAGTCTCAACCTTCCTTGCTTGCCTCCTCCTGGAACTCTTTTACCCAGAGTTCATGATCTGTCGACGGGTGTCCTTCCGCAAATCAGCGGCTGTGAATCGCTTCAGCACTTCGGAAGTTTCAAACTTCCCTCCTGCATTTTCTCTTGGAGTGTTTTCACCCACAGTCGACGATCCTTCAACGCGTGTCCTCTGAAATCGATGGTCGATATATACTTCGATCTTCGGGAGTTTTCGATATAACACAACCTATCACACATTTCCCTTCTGGAGCGCCCAGTCCTCTGGACTGCACGATCTATCGCCATGTGGCGAAACGCTAAAAGCATAAATGTGGCCCAATTAGGTGGGTGACACGTGTCACATTCTAATCGACTTTTCAATGTTCCAAATGCACAAAACTTATTGACATGTGGCACACATCCCATGTGTCCACGTCATCCCAGGTGATGTCATCGTGTCCCATCACTTCGGCTCTTCGGGCTTCAGGGCTTCGGGAGTTTTCAAACTAGCACACTTCCAAATCTCCCGAACTCCGAATTCCCAAACTGGCCAATCTGTCGCCACGTTTCCTTCTGAATCGGACGACCAAGATTCACTTCAGGTCTTCACCCGGATCCCACGGATCTACTCCATGTGTCCCCATCAATTTGATGGCTATGATTTCTTCGGGACTCCGAACTCACGGAAATCTCAAATTTCAAACTGATCTGGCCACACTAGCTTTTATCCGAAGCCATGGATCTGGTGACATGTGGCTCTCGGCAGATCAATGATTGAGATCCTCTCAGATGATCAGATGGTTGAGATTTACTCTAGCTCTCCAGTTCTCCAGGCTTCGGGAGTCTCAAATATCAATTTCTCCTCACTCGCTCTTTCCCTAAGTGTTTTCACCCAGAGCACACAATCGGTTGACACGTGTCCTCTTATGGATTGACGGTCCCCAGCTACTTCAGCTATTCGGAGTTTCGATGTTCGAGCCCTAACCTGTCACATCATTGCATGCCTTTCAATTTGCAAGGGCATGCATCGACGGTTTGGAGTAACCTACTTTTCGTCCCACAATTCTCCTGATGATGACACGTAACCCTCAGGGAAACCGTGGTTTGGATTGTAGGACCAACTTGGGAAATTATCTCCCGTGCAACTCGGTTCCTCGTAATGCCTACCGGTCATTGATCTCTCTCTCCAATGGGATCCAACGGACCCGACCTTAACCTTGCTTCCTTTTCATCGAACGACCCCTGTTTACCTGTCCTCCGATCCAATGATCTCAGATCTCCCCGATCCTACGGTGTCGATCGCTCCCGAATTAAAAAGGAATGGTCACGATCCTTCGAACCCTCATAGAGGTTCTATGACATTTTGTCTCCTACGTAGCATCTGCAACGCCATTCCTCCTAAGATTTTCAATTTCACGGTCAGATTTTGATCTCGACCCCGAGATTCTAACCAACAGACCCGGCCCATACCAGCCCGGTGTTTCAACCAGAAGCTATGATACCAAACTATAACATACCCAGCCATCCATAGGCCGGGGTATGCTACTTGCAAGCTCGCCCTCAGACTTCTTTCTCATATTGATACCTTCTTTATTTATTAAGGATGCATAAGATAACAGATTTAACGACATGCACAACAATATCCAGCAAGCATGCATAATCTAAAGATTATGTTAAACGATAATTAAATATATGCAGTGGAAATACATTCATATACATGTAAATGATAATTAAATTACACAGTGGAATTCATTCATACACAGATAGTAATATCACGAAAGAGAGCACTTATCTTTATGAAATATGACACCGACTGGTTGTAGACCAAGGACATTCCACCCAACCGTAGACACCACTACTCCAAATCTCAACAACAGTGTCACCCCCGAGCCAGGGCTATGAATCCACAAGGACGGTTCTAGAGTGTAATTGGGTTCCCAAACCAGTCAGCTCTTAAGCTCTCACAGGTTTCCCGACACCCACAACAATCCAAGTACCCACCTCTCTTCTACCCAGCCTGTGCCACCTGAGAGAATGGAACTCCACCCTTCTCTGCCATGCAGTCCCTCAGGCAGTCCTTCTCCTTCCTGCCAGGGCTTCCAGCACAGCTAGTCCAGAATCTCAATGTCGAAACTCTCAGTACTCGCAGTTGTGAGAAAAATAGGGCACAAGCCAATGCATTTCAGACATGTAGGCCCAGGTCACGGCTAGATCACACCAGAGACCAATATAGGCAACCATCCACTGTGCCTACTTCTTTAGCAGCTCCGTTTCCTTTCAATTTTGCCAATCCAAGACGCAGGTAAGGATGGGTCGATGAATGGGTCAGGGAGTGCATGGGAGTGTGTGAGTGAAGAATGAGTGAGTGAACGGGAAAACAGCGAACAAGTCATCAGTCGAACCCCCCCATCAAACCAGAGGCAGGTTTAAGTAACCTCGTGGGGAAACAAGAATCTCCTGGCCTTCCCCAAGAAGCTCAGGTAACTGATCCCCTCCCTTAGACAAAAAGGGTAATTAAAAATAGGAAATAAACACTTAGTCCCTCAAGCTCCCTCTCTTGTGGAATCATAGCCGCCTATAACTCTAGTCCTTGTCCGTCTAGCAGCCAACGATGTGTTTAATATTATTAATGATCAAAACATTACATTTCTTGGGCATACTGGCCCTCTAATAAATGTTTGCGCACTCAGGCCTCTCAACATTGTAACAATACATTATTTTAAAAATGCGGGTTCGCAACCTGGGGTGTTACACCAGAGTTCTTAGAGAACCCAATAGTCGGTCTCGGGGACATGACCAAATTACAGGTTAGTGCATTTAAAAACCCTTTTCAGGAAATTGCATGGCTTTTCACGAGGATAACGGGACAAGAAAGTACAACCAACATCTCTTGGATGATTCTGTATATTTTATATTTTACGATGAAGGAACAAGCCATCTTCCATTGGGGCAAGTTCATTTCCATTGAAATCTCTTCCTAGTTATTTTTTTTATGGCTGGCAGAATCAGCAACTAGTTGGGCATGTACTCGCGTTACACATGGTCGTGTTATCCAACTGCTACCACTATAACCTCCAGGTGTGGATAGCGGCCCTACGCGTTACACACTAGATTAGTCAGGGGGAGTTGAACTTGAGACCTCTTTGGAGCTTCATTTTCATGGCACTTGCCAATTGAGCTTCTCCCTTGAGGGCAATCTCTTCCTCGTTATTCCAATACACAAGGCAAAATAATTTATTTATGTCATCTTATTTAGTTTTTGCGGTGGTGCATTGTTGTCCATTCCCTGGATTATCTATGTGTAAGAAGGTAAACTGCGAATTTAACCCAATAACCTTCCGGTACCAGATATTATGGAGACACGACGCCTCCCAACATTTTTATGAAGTCTTTAATAATTTTGTTTCAGTTTTTAAGGGATTTTCCCTGGATGTCTGACCAGGCGACCAAGTTCCTGGATAGGAAGCGCACACTAGAAGAAATGGAGAACTGTAATGTTGGAAGGATTTTTGGGTCCAAACAAAATCCTTGCTTCCTTCCATGTCACATATCTAGTACAATGTTTTTTTTCTGAAATAGCAAGGCAGTACACCTGTTGGTTGCATTTTTTCCATGAAAAAAGAAAAAGGCAATTCATCCCTCTACCTTGGAAAGTCGGGGATTTCATAGTCAGGAATATGAACAAGATTGACGGTTTCACGGGCCACTTCCACAGCTTCAATTTGAAATGTGTTGAAAAAGAAAAAAGGTTCGAACCTGATGGTATTTTTGTAGAACACATGTTGGCTATCAGTTTCAAAAGTTCTTTCATTGACACTATCCTGAATGAATACGAAGATAACGCCTCAACAAGTCCTGCTCATGACACCGGGGACCTGGAGACAATACTCAACACCAATGAGTCGTACAAGTAGAAATGAAAAGGCACAGGTGAGAAAATTTCCCAATCCCTAACTGCCACACCTAAGACTACAACATCTCAGAGTAGCACTCCAATGACCTACCCAAGCAAGAAAGTCACACACAGTTCTTCAGGCGAAGGAGGAGATAAGAACCCTCCCTCTGACAAAATTGAAATTTCTCACAAACTTTCGACAAGCAAAAAACGAAAAACAATAGTGCAAGAATAGGAGGGACCAAGGGGAGAAATTGATATCCACGATCTCTCCCTCGAAGATATGGAACTAGAAATTGACATTGACAAAATGTTCCCCGACGATGACCAGCTAGAGAGCACTGTTCCCCATAACCCTGAGATGGAAATAATTGGGACCGATACCTTGGACGAAGAAGAGTCTTTTGCATTTCATAACGTTGTTTTTGAAAGCGAATCCAAAAAATTAGTTATTGAAAAGAGAGATGTAAAGAATAAGAAAGGGAAATCTCGTTCAGAAATGAACCTACGGAACATGCGCCCTTCCCAGATCTCTCAGATACACCGAGCAACTGGAAATTCTCTAGACAACTCTATTATCGACCTTGAAGCGGAGAACATCAGGTTAAAGGAGTGAATCAAAGAATTGGAGGGAGCTCTAATGCCTCTTCCAATGTTTGCTACTCTTTTGGCAATGATCGGGCCCACCGCACCTGCGACAAAGTTAAAAGGATCAGTAAGCCTTCTCACATCAGCCCGAGGCTATGTTGAAAAGAATATAAATATAAGAATGGAATTAATAACAGAATCTTGGGAGATGTCAAAGAGTATGGTCTCTTTTGGAACAAGAGCGCATGCTTTTCATGAGTATCTGCAAGCAGATCTCGAGAACGAGCAAGGTTTCTACCTCGATGTAGTTGTACCATTTGGTGTTAAAGTTATTGGTATGATGGAATTCAGAAGAAGAGAGGAGGATATCCCTTCCCTGGATCGAATAAACCAACTAAACGCATGCTGGAAAGAAAAGGTTAAAAACCTGAATGGTATCGTTCAAGCATGTAGCCATGCCATATCTAGAAGAGACAAACTATTCAAGAAGCTAACTGAGATAGATCTAGCTGGCAGCACCAATGAAGTCCAAGACCCAAAATTGATATTCAACTCATTGTTTTTAACAAAGCAAGCATTTGATGATCGAGTTCAGATCTATAAAAGACTGTCATTTGAAAATTTCTATGGCATTCTTGAATATGGTGAAGATGACGTGAAAAACTATCTAGTCGGTTATTCGATTAAAAACCAAGATATTCAAGAAGCATTGCACATAATCTTTATTGATCTAAGGGACTTGGAAAGTGAATAGTTCATTATAAAAATCCGGCATGAAATCAACGGGGCGCCCATGAGGAGCTACATTGAAGAGTGGTTGAAAAAGGTTGTTGACAAGATTACCAATGAAGGGCAAAGGACGCTTCACACGGTTCCCATAATCGTCAAGGAAAGCCATAAAAGGACATCAGGGAGCAAATGACAAGGCATGGGACACAATCATAGTAATTTGATATTGATCACATTCTTATGTCTTTGTCGATGTCTTCATCCAATTACTCTATCTCTTTAAATACAAAGTTTTAACCGAGGACTAACAATTTTCTCTTTCTTCTTGCCAGTCTTGTTGTTTTCCATTGCCGACTTTCTTCTTTATACAAGCTTGATTCTTGTACATCTTTGCTTTGTAGTCCGCGAGAACCCCAATCCCAATCATTATGGCAGACACATTTAAATTTCACAAAATATGTACTGAACTATATTTTTTTTACAAATTCCAAGACAACTATTTTGGGAAATATTCTCAAATGTGTATTGTAACCCAGTTTATCTTAATATAAAATATTTGAGGTTGTTGTATGGTGATTTTCAATGTTTTGCGTTGTTATTTTGAATTTTGTAATTTTTTTTAAATTAACTCATTTCCTTGTACATGTTGGGGTCATGTTCCTATTTAATATTGTGCATATGTTACAACTTCCTATATTTGAGAACATGCTTCCATATACAAAATGTTAAGTCATATATTTTTTCTCTGTTGCTTATGGGTTTGACCAAAATTTGCGAGTCAAAAACACCCTTCAAATTGGAACATGATTTACATTTTGACCACAAATAATCTATTAAGATACATTAATATGAATACATTTGAAATAAATATAAACAAAATCTCTTTAAACTTGAACCTGACTTTCTCGAGCTCCTGAATTGGAACACCCTTCAAATCGGAACATACTTTACATTTTGACCACAAATAATCTATTAACATAAATTAATATGAATACTACTGAAATAAATATAAACAAATTCTCTTTGACTTAGTCACATTTCTATAATCGTGGGTTCCTGGATTAGTGGACTGACAGATCCTCATCTCTATCTATATTGTCACATCATGAGCCCGATCGACTGTCGTCCCTTTCAACACTTAGCCAATTATGTCACCGCAAGGTCCCGACTTAGCAATATCGAATTCTTATGCCACGTGTTCCGTGATATTCATCTTGCACCCAACACTTCTATGATTTACCATTCGACCCCGAACCCCTGGAACTCGCAACCTTCACTATACCCGGGTTCACAAAAGTTTCAAACCATTTATTTCTCCCTTAAATCCCCACCACATTCCTGCCCTTCCCAATGCACATTCATTGTGATTTTACTAGTGACAACTCAGCACACAGGTTCGCTTATTGGCATTAATAAACAAAAAACGCATTAAACCGTGATTTACGAGAGTTTGACCAACCGTCGTTGTTTTTCATACCTAGCCAATTCCATGGCCGCCGGTTCCTGGGTTGGCGCAATCGAACTCTCATTCCCCGTGTTCCGTGATATACATCTTGCACCAAAAACTTTCATGATCTACAATTCCATACTTAGCCAATTTTATGGTCGTTGGTTCCCGGGTTGACGTTATTATAAATCTTGCACCCAAAACTTTCATGATCTGCAATTCCGTGATATACATATTTCACCCAACACTTTTGTGGTCTACGATTCCTCCATATCGCAAGCTTCACTCTACCCGAGTTCATAAATGTTTCAAAGCCTTTATCGCTACCTTCCATTCCCGCCACCTTCGTGCCCTTCCCAATGCACATTTATTATGCTTTTACTAGTGACAACTCAACACACATGTTCAAAAAAATTGGCATTAATAAGCGAAAACCTTGAGGACATCTCCCATTAATACACATTAAACCGCAATTTATAGGAGTCCGACTAACCACACTTCCTTTCCATGCTTAACCAATTTTATGGTTGTGGGTTCATGACTTGGTGCTATCGAACTCTCATTCCCCGTGTTCTGTGATATACATCTTGCACCCAAAACTTTTCTGCTCTACAATTCCACCCCGCACTTGAACTCACAAGCTTCACTCTACCTGGGTTCACAAAAAAATTTAAAGCATTTATCGCTCCCTTCCATCCCCGCCACCTTTGCACCCTTCCCAATGCACATTAATTATGCTTTGTTTACTAACAAATCACCACACAGGTTCTAAAGGATTGGCATTAATAAGTGAAAACCTCGATGACATCTCCCATTAAAACACATTAAACCACGATGTACATGAAAACCTCAAGGACATCTCCCATTAATACACATTAAACTGTGATTTACGGGAGTCCGACCGACTACCCTTCCTTTCCATACTTATTCAATTTTATAGCCGCGGGTTCTCGGGTTGTCATTATCGAACTCTCATTCTTCGTGTTCCGTGATATACATCTTGCACCCAAAACTTCTGTGATATACAATTCCACCCCGCACTCCTCGAACTCGCAAGCTTCACTCTACTAGTGTTCACAAAAAGTTTCAAAGCATTTATCGCTCCCTTCCATCCCCGCCACATTTGTGCCCTTCCCAATGCAGATTAATTATGCTTTGATTACTGACAACTCACCACACAGGTTCAAAAGCATTGGCATTAATAAGCGAAAACCTTGAGGACATCTCCCATTAAAACGCATTAAACCGCGATTTACGCCACATTATATTATCAGATATCTTCTTCACATGTTACGTTTCATATTACTTTATGGGAAGATTTCATTTCATACTAATTGCTTTGTTCCTGCCATCTATTTCTGGGTAGATTATTTTTCAATAACTGTAAAGTAAGATATAAGTTATATCTTAAATTACTATTTAATGTAATTTCAATATAGCTTCTAATATTTACTATTTTCTTATCATTTCCTTTCTAAAAAACAATTGAACATAACTTTTTAATATATTTTTTTTAGTTTTTTTTCATATACTTTTACATATTTCAACTTTCATTTGGTTATTGTTAAAAATCTATTCTAATTACCCCTTACTTACCATACTGTTAATTTATGTTTTTTTAACAATATTCCTTGTCTCTCCCCATCTTCCAAAAATCATCATCATGAATAATTATAAGGTGCCAACTATCATCTCCATTCCCAAATCTACTTGGCAAGGACTAAGCTGCCACACAACACTTGTTCATAATGTGATGGCCTATAAAATATTATACAATGAAAGAATATTATTCATTTTATACCTAAAGTGAATTATTTCATACAAATAGAAAAATAAATGTTTATTAAAATTAGCACCAAATACAGGTTTTAAAACTAAATTTGGTAGAGTATTATCTTATGCCAAAAACCAATTACCCTGGTGCATCCTTAAATATAAAACTCTTTTATTTGTGGGTTAGAAATTCTAAAATTCCATAAAACATTTTACTTTAGAATTTCTCAAGTATAATTTAAAATGTATCTAAATATATTGGTATAAGCCTTTTTTAATTACCAAAGTAGATCCATTTTAAACTCAAATCTATCAAGTATCAAGAGGGATCAATTTTTTCTCAAGTAGGGCTATGACTGGGGGAAACACGCCACACATAAGACAAGGTGGACAAAGTAATCCATGTAGAGGGAAGGGACAAGGGATGAAGTCGTGGAAACCTAACAAATCAAAGCGAAGGGTGGTTCTAGGGGGGGATGTCGAGCTGGAAGAGACCTGTAACCTGGCTCTTTGTGCGTTGGTTGGTAGGTTATATTACAGAGATCTGTGTAGACAGAGCTTACAGGAGTGGGTGATTAAAACCTGGGCTCCTATGTTGTGATACTCACCGGAGCTAGTGACCCTAACTAGGGGTTGGTATTGTTTTGTTTTCAACACACCATAGGACTCATTCAAAGTCTTAAGTAAGACTTGGGTCATTAATGGTGGCATCCTAATGTTGAAGAGATGGAGGGTTAGTTTTGACCCCACAACTGAATATTTCCAGTTCAAACACATATGGGTATTGCTTCTAGGTCTACCTTTATAGCTCTGGAATGTCATATCTCTTGCAACTATTGGAAATGAGTTGGGTCGTTACATTATAGTGGATGAAGAGGCCCTCAAAGGGACGGATAAAAGAATAGGGAAAGTCCTGGTCGAACTGAACATACACAATGGTCTACTGGAGACCCTGGACATAGAATGGAGAGGGAGGGTCTATGGACAAAATTTGGACTATCTGGGAGTTCCCTTCAGATACTCTTATTGTCGTAAAACGAGGCATTTTACATAAGGATTGTCAAGGGTTTGATCTGGATTATTTTCAGAACGAAATGAAAGCAGAGATATTACAATGAAATTCACATAAAAAATGCAGAAATTGAGAAATACAACAATACATGATTTCTATTAATGAAAGAAATGTACAGAGACTGTAAAAATATAGAGTGCAAGACTCACTAGAATGGTGGCGGATTTATCTCTGAGAAGAGATGTAACGGCTACGCTCATTTGCAAGAAGATGATTACAATGAGGCTCTAAAGGTCTTTTTATGATAAACATGAATGCCAAAACCCTAGACATCCAAAAACCTAACCCTAGGAGATGAAGCGTCAAAAGTCGTGGGCCCCATTGGGGTAAGTTAGTACATTAATTTCTCGGGGTCATAAATTTTGCATACGATCTCTGTTTTAGACGTGTGATAGCCCGTTGGAAAGGTATTTTCGAGAAATACGCATTATGCCATCAAAATTTGATTATGTCTACAGTTTGACTGTGGCAAGCCAAAAAAATATTGTTTAGAGCCCCAAAACGGCCCTGGAAGTACAAAAAGATGTACTGACATGAAAAATTCCAAAATAAGCCAATTGGAATAGGTGGGTGGCCACCAATATCCACCTAGATGTTGTGTAGGGATTCAAGACATCCACGTAAGTGCAGAACCCACAATTACAAAGAAATGTACCCATTATAGAGAAACGTGTTGAACTGAAAACTGTCCAGATGAGCCAGTTGGAAGTTGGAACAAGTGGGTAGCCACCGATATCCACATGGATCAATCCTCCCCCTTAGGAAGCAATAGTCTACATTTCGTTGAGTGCCTAGGGAAGAGGGGAAAGTATTTTCTGAATCTGAATCTTGGTGAGTTGTGTGCCTTGTTGGAGAAGTTACGCTACTTGGTTTGTGGAAGGTTGTCATGAACCTGTTGCTGGCGGGGTTGAATCTGTTCC
This sequence comes from Picea sitchensis, assembly GCA_010110895.2. Classification (NCBI taxonomy): domain Eukaryota; kingdom Viridiplantae; phylum Streptophyta; class Pinopsida; order Pinales; family Pinaceae; genus Picea; species Picea sitchensis. The sequence goes on along the minus strand of SNQJ01S0054340.1, from coordinate 13,643 downwards.
ATCAACCTGTTGTCTCTGGGCTTGATGAGGCATTGTGTAGGTACCATCGTAGGTGATGAAATAATTTCTGCAATCTGCTTCTGCTCGATAGAAGGTGTTGAGGTTGCAATGGTTGTTAGGGCCTTATGTCCATCCTTTGAACAGATTGTGAAGAGGATGAATTTTGCAGCATGAGAGATTAGCTTGCGACATTGTTTTGGTGGAACAGTAGTCGAAACTACCTTTGGTATCATGAAGATCTAACCCCCAAGAGTAATAATGACACTACGACGTCAAAACTCATAAACAACATGGCGTTTCTACATATATGGTTGACCCAAAACAACATCACAGATATCAAGAGGGGCAACATCACACACTACCCCATCCTTGAAGGGTTGGATGCCATAGGATAGGCAACACTGTTGGCTAACATGGAGATCTCATCCCTGGTGAAGGCACCCGATGTTGTATGGTTGCGGGTGTGGTGTTGTTGACAACCCCAATTATTTGTCGACCTTAGCTGAGATGATGTTCTTCTGGTTGTTGTTATCAACAATGAAATGCAATGGGGTCCCCTTTACCCACATCTGTGAATGGAAGAGGCACTCCCCCTCTTCAGGATCTACTGGTTCTTCTGGTTGAATTGTTGCGGTCATGAAAGTAGAAGTGGGGTCTATGTCGATGATCTATCTATTTTGAATATTTTCTTGATTATATTATGAATCAATGTTTGGCTCCTTGACTTTGACATTGACCACCAATTATTGTTTCGAGCGACATTCATCGGTGTTGTGCCAGGGGATTTTGTGGAAGTCGCACCACTTCCCAGTGTCATTCTTCATCTTTCCCTTACCCTTCTTTTCATGTCCCTTGGACTGGTTATCTGGAGGCTTTGGGTTAGGGTCATATTTACCATGCTTTGGTTGTTGCAGATTTGCAGAGCCAAACTCCCATTTGTTATGGTGCCTAAATATCTGCTCAATTTTGACAGCATATCGATAAGCAGCTCCCAATGATGAGAAGTTTAGGAAATCCATTTCGGTTTGGATGTACCTATGCAGAGCCCCACGATATTTCAAAACCATATGTCGCTTAGAGTCTTTGATACCCAGCTTGGTGTGCAAGGTATGGTAGGTATTTTTGAACTCCAACATTGTTTGGCTTTTCTCTTGCCATAGTGTGGTCCATCTCATGTACTGGTCTTCATAGTTATCAACAAGGTACTATTGTTCCTTGACCACATCAAAAAAAAAATCCCAAGTGGGCTTGACCCCATATATTCTAGATTCCTCCGTGGAACTTTGCTCCTAGTAAGTTTCCCACCAATCTTTGACATGGGGGAGAGCCTTGAGGAGTGCAAAGGTGATCTTTTCCCTGTCGAAAAAATTATGAACAGAGAAATAACCTTCTAGTAGATTCAACCATTTTTCTAATGCATCTACATATATCTGACCTTCAAATATTGGAATATCAAACTAACTTGTACCTTGAAGGGAGAGGTTCCTCCAAAGTGGCTACTTGATGAAGATGCACATGTTGTTATCGACAGGTGTTGAAGGATGTGGGAAAAATGATCCATCTTTTCGTCCCTCTATCGCGTGCGAGCTTGCTCAAGCAATAGGTTAATAGAATCTTCTGCTCCATCGTTTTTCTTTTCTGCCGCCATATAGGGTTTCTTGGGCGTGCGAGAGAGATTATCCTCAAGAGAGACAAGATCGAGACCCAACTTTCTATACTCAGACCTCGTCGGGGACATGCACTGAAAAATAATCAAGAGCAACCTTCTCTGATACCACTGATCCAGATTATTTTTGAAACGAAACGAAAGTAGAGATATTACAATGAAATTCACATAAAAATTGTCAGAAACAAAGAAATACAACAATACATGATTTATATTAATGAAAGAAATGTACAAAGACTATAAAAATACAGAGTGCAAGACTCGCTAGAATGGTGGCAGCTTTATCTCTGAGAAGAGATGTGACGGCTACGCTCATTCTCAAGAAGATGATTAAAATGAGGCCCTGAAGGCCTTTTTATGATAAACATGAATGCCAAAACCCTAAACATCCAAAAACCTAACCCTAGGAGATGAAGTGCCAAAAGTCATGTGCGCCCCGTTGGGGTAAGTTAGTACATTAACTTCCCGGTGTTGTAACTTTTGCATACGATCTTCGTTTTAGTCGTGTGATAGCCCGTTGGAAAGGTATTTTAGAGAACTACGCATATGTCATCAAAATTTGACTTTGTCTATATTTTTACTATGGAAAGCCAAGAAAACACTGTTTAGAGCCCCAAAACGACCCTGGAAGTACAAAAAGATGTACTGACATGAAAATTTCCAAAATAATCCAGTTGGAATAGGTGGGTGGCCACCAATATCCACCTAGATATTGTGTAGGGATTCAAGATAGACCTGTAAGTGCATAACCCACAATTACAAAGAAATGTCCCAATTACAGAGAAACGTGTTGAACTGAAAACTGTCCAGATGAGCCAGTTGGAAGTTGGAATAGGTGGGTGGCCACCGATATCCACCTGGATCAGGGTTTGAGCAGGAAGAGGAATCAAAAACTTTAATGCTCAGGAAGGAGACACTTTGTGAGTCCGTAGGGGTGGACTCATTCTGGAATGGGGACTACAATGTGACTAAGGAGGAAGCAATGTCGTCTCTTGCGTCAGACACTGATGTTGGTAAGTTACAAAAACTTTTCCCTTCTTTTGTCTCCACGTTGTCGGCCTTCGATCTTGATACTTTGAAAATTCATACCATCCCAGCCTATGCTACACAACCTACTTTACCTACACAAGTTAGCTCCATGCAGGAATTGGGAGGGATGCAAGCTCAAGGGATCGACGACTCTATCCTGGGGCTGGGGGAGGATTTGACTATACACCCTTCAATGGACAACCAGGGTGTGGAGGGTCTTACTTCTAATATTGTTGGGTGGAGAAGGGATGTATAGGGTTTCAGGGAGTCAGAAGTTGGGGAGTGCTCATTGGGGGTGATACTAGATTCCTTGGTTCCTTCGTACTGAGATTCTTTGACACCAACACCACTTCCATTTTATAGGGGTTGAGATGAGGTTGGCCAAGAGGTGATTACACTTGCTGACAATTTTGGGGGGTGGGATGAGGATTTAGTAGGGAATGATTGTTCCTGGACGAGGGGGTTGGGGCGAGATATCTCTCCCTTAATGACTATAAGTGCACGTAGGAAAGTACTAGCAAGTGCTACGGTTTCGACTCTCCAAGACAACGACAAAACTGAACAATGGGCTCTTAGAGGCATTAAATCCCTAGCCAGAGCCAAGTAATGATCCTCCTCACACTAAATCTTAGGGGAGTTGGAGGGGCTCTGAAGTTAGCCTCCCTTCGTAGATTACTTTCGAGAACTTTGCCTGATATTTTGTTTTTCCAAGAAACCCTGGTAGAGGAAATGAAAATTATAGATTTTGTGACAACCTTACGGCCTAATTGGTTATTCATTGCTTGAATTACCAATAACGAGTCCCCAATCAATGATGTTTTTGATATTCCTTCCTCCTTAGCCATAGTAATCCCACATCACGGCTCATAGACTTCAACCAGATTGTTTGACACATTCTCTAGGCCCCAACCATAATTCACTACTTGATTTCCTCTGAAATCTTGGATTGTCCCCCCCGTGCCCCTAAAATTTGATCCCTCTTAGTGCTCGATAGATATGGGTGTTGATATTATGGTAGTTGCGGGAGGTATTTACCTCCACGTGTAAACATGACGAGAATATAATATTCCGGGAAGCAAGAAGAAACCCTAATGAGTTTACTAATAACCCTAGAAGACAAGTCGGTTCAAGAGGATCATTTGTATTAGGTTATTAACCTCCAAGAGAAGAAGTCATCCAAAAGAAATATTATATACTGAGTAAATAGACACCCAGAATGAGAAGTCGGCCCATGCAGTTTTCCAGTTTTAGTATAAATATAGGAGGCTAGTCTTCGTTCTGGCATGCATTCTCAGAACTGCAGAGCTCACTTGTGCACACTGCAGTTAGCCAGTTTGTGCGCAAGTTTGGAGGAGAGCTGTCGTTGCAGCTGCTGCAGCTAGCAGATTACGTTTTGACTTGGACTATCTCTTGGTTATGGTTTGGACTATCTGATCAACTCTTGTTTATTGCGCTATCCTTGGAGAAAGGTGTGCCACCCTTTATTTGGCTATCTAGCCTAGGGTTTGCTTCCGGAATGATTCTTTGTCAAGGTTAAGGTGCTCGGAGGGTGGCTTCGGCCTATGGCTGGGTGACAATAATGATATTGTCTATGGTAAAACGAGCACATCCATCATATTCTAACATGCTATGGGCCCACACCCCCTTCATTCAGTCTAACCAATGGAAGGGAGCATAGCCATAAGCATATTAAGCTCGTTGAAGAACTGTCGCTAGGGTTTCTAGCAGGAGTAGTCACCAAAGGACTATCTCTAGGGTTACTAGCAGGTGCAGTTGCAGAAACCCTAATCCTCTCATTGAGGCACCTTAAGTAAATTGATTGACCTAATTTCCTAATAGACCAGTGTGCCTCAGCCTAGCGCATCTTCTGGTACTCTCAGCAAGCTAAGATGTCAAGTTTGAGTTTTTGGTCAAATCTAGGGTTGACCAAGTCAAGGCAACCCTAACTTACTCTATGAAGTCAAAAAACAAGTTAGATGGGGCTTCTAACTTTAGAGCGTGGAAGACAAGGATTGACCTCATCCTTGCCAAGAATAAAGTGTTGGATATCGTGAAAGGAAAGATCGTGGAAACAGAGTTTGAAG